>CAUYPK010031731.1:0-46180 GCA_963574355.1 Loris lydekkerianus | reverse complement strand
AGATATTTGTAGGTTATGTGTGACAGAGGTTTAATAACCAGAATCCACAGAGAACTCAAACGTATAAGCAAGAAAATAACAAGTGATCCCATCTCAGGTTGGGCAAGGGACTTGAAGAGAAACTTCTCTGAAGAAGACAGGCACATGGCCTACAGACATATGAAAAAATGTTCATCAACTTTAGTCATCAGAGAAATGCAATTCAAAACTACTTTGAGATGTCATCTAACTCCAGTAAGATTTGCCCATATCACAGAATCCCAAGACTAGAGATGTTAGCTTGGATGTGGAGAAAAGGGAACACTTCTACACTGCTGGTGGGAATGCAAATTAATACATTCCTTTTGGAAAGATGTTTAGAGAACACTTAGAGATCTAACAATAGATCTGCTATTCAATCCTATAATTCCTCTACTAGGCATATACCCAGAAGACCAATAATCACATCATAACAAAGATATTTGTACCAGAATGTTTATTGCAGCCCAGTTCACAATTGCTAAGTCATGGAAAAAGCCCAAGTGCCCATCGGTCCATGAATGGATTAATAAATCATGGTACATGTACACCATGGAATATTATGCAGCCTTAAAGAAAGATGGAGACTTTACCTCTTTCATGTTTACATGGATGGAGCTGGAACATATTCTTTTTAGTAAAATATCTCAAGAATGGAATAAAAAGTACCCAGTGTACTCAGCCCTACTATGAAACTAATTTATGGCTTTCACATTAAAGCTATAACCCAGTTATAACCCAAGAACAGGGGGAAGGGAGAAAGGGAGAGGGAGGGTGGGGAGAGGTCGGCAAAGGGAGGGTGATTGGTGGGATTACACCTGTGGTGCATCTTACATGGGTATATGTGAAACTTAGTAAATGTAGAATGTAAATGTCTTACCACAATAACTAAGAAAATGCCAGGAAGGCATTGTAACCTTTAACCAGTGTGATGAAAAAGTGTCAAACAGTCTATAAAACCAGTGTATGGGCCCCATGATCACATTAATGTACACAACTATGATTTAATAAAAAAAAAAAAAAGGACTGCTTAGACATTATCCCTCCAAAATGGCTTGCAAAACTATCTTCTTCTCTCCTCTTCTATACCAGCAGTAGGTGTAAGTCACTATCACTCCTCACCATGATGTCTGTAGTGGCCTCAGCCTCCCCTCTGACCCCATACAGCCCCTTCCCCCACACAGAAGCCAGAGTGATCTTCTAGGGATGCAAATCAGACACCCACCACCTTGTGTAAATACTTTTAGTGACTTCCCAATGCACTGTGAGCACACTCCTATTTTTTTGCTGTGGCTCAGAAGCCCCTCCATGGCCTGGGCTCTGCCATCCTAAGTTCACCTTTTTCCACTCTCCTGTCACTCACTCCACTCGGGCCTCACTAGTTTTCTCTTTGTTCTGTGGCACACCAAGCTCACTCCTGCCTAAGGGCCTTAGCACTTGTACCTCTCCCACCCAGAACATTACCGAATCCATCTCACTTGCCATTCAATAGACTTTTTCATATTTGTTTCTTTCTACTCCCTCACCCTCACCAGCACACTAGAAAGTAAGCTCCATGTGGACAGGGAATTTTGCTAATTTTGTTCACTGCTCCACTATACGGCATTGCCTGGTTCATAAAAGACATCAATTAATGTTTATTTAATGGAATGAACTAATTTTCAGATGACACAGAGCTAGACTTGGGACTCTAAACCAGGATTGTTTCTGACCCTAAAATTTATAAACTCAACTACTATGCTATATAGCCCTATCTCTCTCTTATATACTCTCTATCGCATTCCAGTTCCAGCCACAATGAATTAACCACTGTTATTTGAACAGGCCACACTTTCACCTTCCTTGGTATTTCTTTCACTGAAAATAACATTTTGTCACTGCTTTTTCTATCCTCGTAAACACTTTTCGTCTCTGAACCCACTTGATCACGGTAAATGATCTTTTTAATGTGCTATGGAATTTGGTGTCTTAATATTTGGTTGAGGATTTCTGCATGTTTGCTTTTCAAGCATATTGGCCTGCAGTTTTCTTTTTCCTTTGTGTTGTCATCTGATTTTGGTATCTAGGTGATGTTGGCCTTGTAGAACCAGTTTAAAAAAACTCTTTTTTTTTTTTTTTTTTTTTGATACCGAGTCACACTTTGTTGACCTTGGTTGAGTGACATAGCATCATAGCTCACAGCAACCTCAAACTCTTGTGCTCAAGCAATCCTTTTGCCTTAGCCTCCCAAGTAGCTGGGATTACAGACACCCGCCACAACACTCAGCTATTTTTAGAGATGGGGTCTTGCTCTTGCTCAGGCTGGTCTGAAACCCATGAACTCAAGCAATCCATCTGTCTCAGCCTCCCCGAGTGCTAGGATTACAGGCATGACCCACCATGCCCAGCCTTGGAAAAACTCTTTTTCTGTTTTTCAAAATACTTTAGAAAAAACTGGTATTAGTTCTTCTTTAAATGTTTGGTAGAATTTATCAGTGAAGCTATCAGGTCCTGGGATTTTCTTTGATGGGAAGCTTTTTATTAGTAATTCAATGTCCTTACTTGTTATGGGTCTGTCCAGGTTTTCTAGTTCTTCCTAGTTCTTTCTTGGTCAGTTGTACATGTCTATGACTTTATTCATGTCTTCTGTGGTTTGAGATGTGTGTAATACAGCCAATATACCAATGTCTCCTCTTCTATAACGCCTGTCTTGAGTCTATCCCCCAAAGGTATACTAATCTCTGGGGGGTTTATAGTTTTTTTTTTGTTTGTTTCTGCCTTTACTATTGAATTTATTCTCTAGTGTTATTTTGAGTCTAGGTCTATACATGGGATAATCCTAAGGACAAAGATATGTTGCCTCCCTTAACCCCAGGGTTTCTCAGTCAATACATATTACGGATAATTATTAAAATTCATTCTACCTGTGGCCACTCTACACATATATAAGTTTTATAAAATAAGAAAGCCCACATGGATGGAGCTGGAACATATTCTCCTTAGCAAAGTATCCCAGGAATGGAAGAAAAAGTACCCAATGTACTCAGCCCTACTATGAAGGTAAACTATAACTTTCACATGAAGGCTATAACCCAACTATACCACAAGACTATGAGGAGAGGACCAAGGAAGGGGAAGGGAGGGGGGAGGTTTGGGTGGAGGGAGGGTGATGGGTTGGGCCACATCTATGGTGCATATTTTTATCTATAATATAAAAAAAAATAAAAAAGAAAAAAAAATAAATAATAAAAATGTAAAAAAAAAAAATTTATGGTTTGGTAACTTGGTATAAGCAAGCACAGATTATTTTTAGCGCTGCTTATGTCTGGCATTTCTCCATGTTGTGAAGCCTGGAGCAGACGGGGGCAGGTTGCGGAGCTGAGTGATGCCTGGATGCTGGGAGGGGGCAGTACTTCTTCTCCCATTCTAGGGGTTGGGTTCCTCCCCTGCGTACCTTCCCATGGGCTTCTAGAAGGAATATGACCTGCAGGATGCTACAGGCATTACTTGGACCTACATAGGAGAAGTTATCAATTGACAATTCAATTCCATCACTCAGTAAGCATTCATCAAATGTCTACTGAGATAACCAAGTAGGCAAAGCAGACCTAGTTCCTTAAGGAGTTTACAGTCTAGTGGGAAGGCGGATGTTAAAGTGATAACAATGAGGTAAGTGATCACAAAGATGATCTACATTGCCTTCCCACTAGCCTGTGAACCCTTCAAAGGCAAGAGCCACCACCACTTATCCTCTTCTCAGTGTATTCTTTTTTGTAGCAGTCACTGAACAATGGTGGTGGAGAGGCCTCCCCGGTGTGGTGACTGTTGCATTCTGGCTGCAGCCAAAGGAGACTTAGATGGGGAAGGAAGGAAAGATGCCTACTGACTCGCAGGGAATGGCTGATGTCTTCAAGGGCAGGAATGTAAGTAACCTCCTCTGATAAGAGGTGTCGCTCTGCCTTAAGCTGATGGCCCCAGACTTCCTGGCCAGTTCCCGGCACTTCAGTTGGCTACCTCTGCAACGCTGCTGCTGCTACTCTGTTAACAGCCACATGCCACAAAGGACAGCCTACAGATCGAGTCGTGGTAATCTGGCACTCCAGGTACTGTTGCTGTGCGACAAATACCCTGAACGCAGTGGTATAAAGCTATCATGCTTTGTTATGCTCCAGGATTCTGCAGGCCAGGAATCTGAAGAGGCCACTGCGGGGACAGTTTGTCTTTGCTGCATGATTCAGATGGCTGGGGTCTGGATTCCATCGCTTGGAGCTTGGACAGACATGACTTGGAGGCTGCGGCTGGGATCACTGTCTGGAGTTACCTGCAGGGGCCTCTCTGAGCAGCTCAACCCCCTCATAGCATCAATGGGAAGAGAGTAGAGGAATTCTTGGCCATGTTTTAAAACTGCTGCCACGCCCTTCACAACCAATTTTTGCTTTTCTATCCTGCGCAAACCTTTTCTTATAAACCAACTTTGTTGAGTTATAATTGACATGCAACAAAATTTACTCATTTTAAGTGCACAGTTCAATAAGTTTTACTAAAGTTACTGAGTTGTGCTGCCATTACCACACGGTTTGGAATTTTCATTTTTCTCGATATGATCCCTGGTGCTTGTTTATAGTTAATCCTGTTCTCAGACCTCAGCAAACTCTAATTTACTTTCTGTCTCCCTAGGTTAGGCTTTTGAGGTAAAAGCAGTGCTTGAGCTTTGGAAAGCCGTCCCTCTGCTGTCACTCCTCTACTGACAGGGTCACCATGCTGCCCTCAGAGCCACATATTCCAGATGCTGGTAACCTGCCTGGAGAGGAATGCCCTCACCTGAATTTTATAAATTCATGTATTTAGTAAAGAGGAGAATTATCCACAGCCCTGACTTGTAGGGTCCTTAGGAGAATCACATGAATTAATGAATGAACAAATGACAAAAACTCTTGGTTTTCATTCTAGCTGATATCTGAGGACAATTATCTTGAGACCAGAGTGTAGGTCCGCTGGACCTTACCGAAAGATCTCACTCCCCTTTTATTTTTGGGTTAACATATTTATTAAGATATAATTCACACACTACGCGATTCACAAATTTATGGTGCACAATTTGATGTTTCTTGGTATATTCACAGATTTCTGCAGCCATCACCACAGCCAACTTTAGACCATCACCCCCCCAATCTTCCCCTCCCTCCCCAGCCCTAGGCAATTTTATATAAATCAACCTACTTCCTGTGTCTGTGAATTTGCCTATTTCGGATATTTCATATAAATGGAATCGTGATATCTTTGGGTATGGTGTCTTTCACTTGTGATAGGTTCATTCATGTCATAGCAAGTGTCAGAACTTCATTCCTTTTTATGCTTAAATTATATACCACTCTCTAGTCATACCACGGTTTTGCTTATCCAATCATTAGTTGATGGGCAGTAGGGTTATTTCCACTTTTTGACTAATATGAATATTGCTGCTATGAATGTCCAGTTACAAGTTTTGTGTGAACACACGTTTTCATTTCTTCTGGGCATATAGGCAGAAGTGGAATTGGAACATATTCTTCTTAGCAAAGTATCTCAAGAATGGAAGAAAAAGTATCCAATGTACTCAGTCCTACTATGAAGCCAATTTATAGCTTTTTTATGAAAGCTATAACCCAATTATAGCCCAAGAAGAAAGGAAAAGGGGAGAAGGAGGGGAGGGGAGGGGGGAGGAGGGGTGGAGGGAGGGTAATTGGTGGGAACACACCTGCGATTCATCTTACAAGGGTACATGTGAAATTTACTAGGGGTAGAATATAAATGTCTTAACACAGTAACTAAGAAAATGCCGTGAAGGCTATGTTAAACAGTTTGATCAAAATATTTTAAATTGTATATAAAACCAGCACATTGTACCCCACAATAGCATTAATGTACACAGATATGATTTAATAAAAAATAAAGGAGTGGAATTGCTGGTTCATATGGTAGCTCTGTATGAACTTTGAGTGGAACTGTCAGACTATTTTCCCAAGTGGCTGCGTCATTCTAATGATCTCTTATGACTTGAATGGTGTTTAAATTATCTTCTTTTGGCTTGGTGCCTGTAGCTCAGCTGCTAGGGCACCAGCTACATACACTGGAGCTGGAGGGTTCGAATCCAGCCCGGGCCTGTCAAACAACAATGACAACTACAACCGAAAAATAGCTGGGGCGTTGCAGTGGGTGCCTATAGTGCCAGCTACTTGGGACCCTGGCTGCCTGTAGTCCCAGCTACTTGGGCAATAGAATCACTTAAGCCCAAGAGTTTGAGGTTTCTGTGAGCTGTGATGCCACGGTACTCTACCCAGGGTGACAGCTTGAAACTCTATCTCAAAAAAAAAAAAAAAAGAAAAGAAAAAGAAAAAATTCTTCTCTTTACTAAATATATGATTTTATAAAATTAATATAGCTTAATCTCCATTGTTCCTTTCAGATACAGGACTTTTTGAATGCAATTTAATCAGAGACTGGACAGCCTATCACTCAGGGCTGGCAGTCAGTAGTGTGGCATTAATCCGGCAGCTAGATGAATGCATCCTACATTAACTGGGAAGGCAGAGTGGTGCCCTCAGTAGGGAAGGCCTTTCAATTTCAGTGGCATTTACTTATTGAGAAGAGAGGGTGCTCTCCCAGAGGCAGGTCTCTCTCCACGTGAGGAAGGGATTCAGCTTTCCCGTCGTCTTCTTTAATGCTGTCTAATTCTGAAAGTGGGGCTGGGGCGTACTGAGAGGGCTCTAAGTAGGGATGCTGGCAGCCCCGGCTTCTCTGCAGGAATCTCCAGCACAAGAGCTCCCTGAAGGTAAACCCCTCATGGCAATGCCTCAGTTATGGCAAAGTTAGACTTCTCCCAGCTGCAAACATAGCCTACCAGAAGGAACCCAACTGGGAACTCAGAGACACATGGGAAGCTAAGCCTGCCTCTGCTTAGTCAGAGTAAAAGCTCAGTCCCGAAAGGCCAAGGGGAGCCATGGAGGGAGCCCGAAGCCTCCAATTTATTGATTCAAATTTACTGTGCAATAAAACTTGCCAAACTTGTGATCACGTTTGCTGTCAACATTAGAACAATACCAGAGTAGAGTGATCCCCCCACCCCCCGCCTGCTGCCTTGCTGTGACCACCTCTAGCAGGGGGATGGGCATCCTGCCTCTTTCTAAACTTTCCCATCTCCCAGCTGAAGGTCATTTTCTATCTCCTGCATCTGAAAGGGTGCACCTGTCATCTATTACCTTATTTCTATTCGCTGAGCCCTGAAGTATTTCAAGTCCAGAGGATGGTGCACAGTATTTCCTTAATGTTCCCATTGGTGTGTCTTTTAGCACAGCAGCTGGGATGAGAGCTCACAAGTCCCTGTCCCTGCCCTCCTTCCGTGTCTGCTCCTCAGTCTGGCTCCTGCCCACTTTCTACTGACTTTGGGAGCGAGGCTGCCAGAAGCACTGAGGTCTCCATCCTTGGATGCATCCTTCAGAGAACAGCGCCTCTGTGCCACGCAAAGCTCTCCTGCTCTATGGATCACCTTTCATGACATAACTTTGGTGTGTTTTAGACAAAAAGATCCCTTTCCTATTAGGAGTGAGGATGGGACTGAGCAAAGGGGATTGAGGAGAAAGATGCTGCTCTGTCTCTCACACATGAATACATGCAGACACACATGTGCACATGCATGATTTTTTTGCAACATAAATGCAACTATGCTTTAAGAATTGGTTTTTAACTAGCTTTTCCCCATATAATATGTCTTAGAGATCATCCATGTTAATGCTCATCTTTCCTAAGCCCTGCCTGGTAGTCCATAGTGGGGATGTCCCTATTTTTTTGTAACTGGTGTGCTGAACAAGCCTGATTAGAAAGATATAATCAGAGTGCAACTTCACTTTTTGTTGTTGTTGTTGGGGGATTCATTGAGGGTACAATAAACCAGGTTACACTGATTGCATTTGTTAGGCGAAGTCCCTCTTGCAATCGTGTCTTGCCCCCAAAAGGTGTGGCACACACCAAGGCCCCACCCCCCTCCCTCCTTCCCTCTCTCTGCTCTTCCTGCAACTTCACTTTTAAACTGTTCTCAGTGAAGAGTTTCTCTACGTGTCTTATATAAAAACTCAGGTGGTCCCATGACTAGACTACATATTTGTAGGTCACGTTAAGCATCTCCTCCCCAGTTTTATTGCACTATAATTGCCGCATGAAAATTGTATATAAGCTGGATGTGATGGCTCATGCCTGTAATCCTAGCCCTATGGGAGGCTCAGGTGGGAGGATTGTTTGAGGTTAGGAATTTGAGATTAGTCTGGGAGACATAGGAAGACCCCATCTGTACAAAAAAGTAAGCTGGGGTGGTGGTGTGTACCTGCCACTGCAGCTACTCAGGAGGCTGAAGCAGGGGGATCACTTGAGCTCAGGATTTGGAGGCTGCAGTGAGCTCAAGTGATGCCACTCCAGTGATGATGATGCCACTTCACTCTAGCCTGGCCAACAGAGTGAGACCCTAACTAAAAAAAAATTGCACATATTTGCAGTGTAGAATGCGATGGCTTGATATATGTACACCTATAACTGTGAAATGATTACCACAAGCAAGCCAGTTAACATATTCATCACCTCACATGCTTTTTCTAGTGAGAGCACTTAAGATCTACTCCCTTAGCAAATTTTAAATATACAATACAGTGCTGTTAGCTATAGTCACCATTCTGTACATTATATCTCCAGAACGTCATTGTATAACTGAACATTTGTACCCTTTGGCTGACATCACCCCATTCCTCCGTGTCCTGGCTCCTGGAAACCATTGTTTCCCTTTCTGCTTCTATGAGTTCCATATGCAGGTGAGATCATGCAAGATTGGTCTTTCCATGTTGGGCTTATTCCACTTAGCGTAATGTCCTTCAAGTTCATCCATGTTGCAAATGACGAGATCTCCTTCTTGTTTAGGTGGAATAATATTCTACTGTATGAATATGACACATCTTCTTTTCCCACACATCCACTGATGGACACTGGATTGTTCTGGTATTCTCACTATTGTGAAGGATGCTGCAAGGATTCTGACTTCGTTTCCCCCAGATATAAGTAGGTCACTATAACAATTTTCAGACAGACCATGTTACGGTCCATTATTTCACTTCCAAGAAACACAGTGGGCAGCGTCCTTTCGGATTCAACGTGCTCAGCCTCTCGGTGCTGCTGGGAGGGCTTCTTTTGTTTCGGTCCATGCAGATTTTATGTTTCTTGATTTTTGTGTAGCTCAAAACCTTCATTTATAATGACCCACATATACCCAGAAGTAAGATTAACAAATCTTATGGTGGTTATATTTTTAATTTTGGGGGGAATCTTCATTCTGTTTTCCATAATGGCTGTACCACTTTACATTCCTACCAACAGTGAATGAGAGTTCCTTTCTTTCCATACCCTTGTCAATACTTGTTATAGCAAAACAGTCTTGATTCAGAAATGAGAATTCATGGTCCTCTGTATTAACTTTTTAATCCTTTCTGTGCTCAGGCTGTGGCATGGGCGTGGTTGAGCCTCCAGTTTTTGGGAAGGGAGTGAGGAGGAGGGCTCACCTTCTGGCTTGCTCACCTTGTCTAGGGTTAAACATGTAAAGGGGGGGAGGAGAAAGGAGGCATCAAGTTCTGCCTAGCTGGTCATGACCGCAGACAGCTCCGAACCCACTTACCTGAGCTCTTCTAATTGCCTCTCCCATGACAGGGCAGGGTGTTGGGTGCCTCCAGAGCTCCCCCTGTTGGCTCCTCATTAACAGCTGTCCTCTCTATCTGGGTCATCAGAAATCCTCCACCCTCTCAGTGGCCCTTCAGGCTGGCTCTGCCTCTCAAATGGTCCAATCTGGGCCACGCCAAGCCCTGGTGCATCCTGGCCTGACATGCTCTGGGAGCAGCTGCCTTCCCCAGGTCCCAATGTTTAAGCTGCTCCCCTTGCTTCCCAAATCTAGGGACACACTTTAAGCTCTCTGGGCATTCACTGGGAAGCCAATCTCTCAAGACTTGTGGTGAAGAAGTTGTCCCCACCTTCCCCTGGATGGAGGTCAGTCTCATGGACTCCCACAGGCTCCCTAAAAACTCTCCTCCCTAAATACCTCTTCAGTCTCTTTGCCCACCCTGTGTTTGGGGAGGGGTCAAGGGGTACCGCAGTTGTGGTTTGGATACTCTCTTGGTTGTGTGATGAATTATCTCTTGGCACCTCAGTCAGAACTCTTGATTTAGTATCCATCACATAATGAGTTCATTTCCCTATTACCAAACATTTCAGATATTCTTTTACATGTTTTCTTTTTATGATATATACACCACTGCTGTGACTATCCATTTAGAAGATATCTTGGTGCATAAAGGCAGCTATTTCTTTCTTTTCTTCTTCCTACCTTCCTACTTTCCTTCTTTCTTTTTGACAGAGTCTCACTTTGTTGCCCTTGGTAGAGTGCCCTGGCATCATAGCTCACAGCAACCTCAGTCTTTTGGGCTCAAGTGATCCTCTTGCCTCACCCTTCAGAGTAGCTGGGATTACAGGCACCCACCACAATGCCTGGCTAGTCTTTCTATTTTTAGTAGAGATAGGGTCTTGCTCTTGCTCAGGCTGGTCTTGAACTCCTGAGCTCAGGCAATCCACCTGTCTCTGCCACTCTGGAGTGCTAGGATTACAAGTGTAATCCTATTTCTTTTGATTGGATTAATACCACTCTAATAACCTTGGCCATATGTTTTCTTAGCTTAATTGGAGATACAGAAACAGCTTAGCAGAAATACCTCTAGGCGTGTGCTCCTCGGTGTGGGCAAACATGTGTGCATGTGTGCCTATGTATAGATGGGATGGGTGTACTGATAGTTGAGAGAACTGAAGGCATGGGGTGGGCCAGATTGTGGGGCATCTCTAAGCAGCAGACAAACCTACAGAGCTGCTTGAGCCACCATAGTGCAGGGGAAAGGGCCTCATCTGCCTCGGTAGCTTACAAGGGACAGCATTAGGCAGCTGGCATGATGCTTCTGAGTCATAAATGGCAGCACTGCCAGAACACACTTAAATAAGGTGGGAAGTGGACGCTGTGAAGCTGCCACAGAGATTTCTAGAGAATTAGGAATGCTAATAAATTTCTGATAGTATCAGGAACAGATAATACTGAAAAGAATTTAAAGGTAGGAAGTTGAAAGGGTAAATTTTACTTTTTAGAAAATTTGCTTACCTGGATTCACTTATTACCTGGTGGTGCAAATAACAGGTTATAACAATTAATGACATTCAGAGTTATTTATTTGTTTATTTTTGATACCCAATTGATTTTTCTTGGTTATATAATTCTTGACAGACACATAGGACCTTGGGACCTATGTATTCTCACTGTCTGCAAAAGAATCATGCCTGACCATAAAAAAATGCTAAAAAGAAAAAACTTTATACATCTACACTATGATCTTGCTGTTCTAGACACTGACCAAAGAGAAAAGAAAACATATGTCTACCCAAAGACTTGGAGATGAATGTTCACAGCAATTTTTTTTTTTTTTTTTTTTTTTGAGACAGACACAGTTTTACTTTGTTGCCCTCGGTAGACAAATGCCTTGGTGTCATAGCTCACAGCAATTTCAAACTCTTTGGCTCAAGTGATCCTCTTGCCTCAGCCTCCTAAGTAGCTGGGGCTACAGGCACCTGCCACAATGCTAGGCTATGTTTTTTTTTTTTTTTTCCTATTTTTAGTAGAGACAAGATTTTTTTTTTTTTTTTTTTTTTTTAAGAGTCTCACTATGTGGCCCTGGGTAGAGTGCTATGGTGTCACAGCTCACAGCAACCTCAAACTCTTGGGCTTAAGCGATTCTCTGGCCTCAGCCTCCCAAGTAGCTGGGACTACAGGAGCCCGCCACAATGCCTGGGTATTTTTTGGTTACTGTTGTCACTGCTGTTTGGCAGTCCTGGGCTGGATTCGAACCTGCCAGCTCTGGTGTATGTGGCCGGCACCTTAGCCACTGAGCTACAGGCGCTGAGCCTAGAAACAGAATCTTGCTCTTGCTCAGGCTAGTCTCAAACTCCTGAGCTCAAAAGATCCTCCCACCTCCACCGCACAGAGTGTTAGGATTACAGGAGTGAGCCACCAGGCCCGGCTTCTTAGAACCTCTCTGGATGTCTGGCACATCATTGGTCTTCTATAAATAATTTTTGATGAATAAGAGAGATTTGAGGTCATATCAATCAATCTTAATTGACACCATGATTAGGGCTTGAGGTCAGGCAGAGATGAGTACTGTGTGCAGTAGAAAGTGCAAAGGACACTGAAGAGGCTGCCTCAGTTTCCTCTTCAGTGCCCATCCCTGTAGGTGCATCCCTACACCTGCTGTGTCATGTTCAGAACTGGGGGCACACAGAACAACGGGGAGCACTGTGACAGGTGCTGCCTGCCATGTTCTCTCAAAGGCTCCTGCAGGAGGGAAGAGCTTTCTGTGTGTGCTGCCCTGGCAGGGGGATCATGTGTCTGTGTAGCAACTTCCCCTCCCAACCATAAAATATTGATAGTCCTGGTGCTGGACGGAGACCTGGAGATGGCCCTGGAAGGCACTGTTTGCCAGCAGGTGGTGAATGATTGATAAATGGGAAATAAAATATTGATGTTCCAAGTTACATATTAGGTCCTGTTCCCACCCAAAGGGGCTGTGTCTTGTGTCATTAAAGGCAAAAATTCAAAGACTGAGTTACTTTGCCTCTGCTCAGGATGTGACAGCTTTTGGCCTGCTATGCATTGGGCATGCTCTGGAATATTAAGATTGAGTGCCCCTGCACACTTGGTCGGCTGGTGTTGGGACCAACAAGAAATCCTGCCTTTCCCAGGACTGGAATACCTGTAACAACAGTTTGTCAATGCATTCTTCTTCTTTTTTTTTTATTTCATATTAATGTGAAGGGAAATGGTTAGGTTATATTATTTGTATTTGTTAGTTAAAGTCCAAATTGTAGCTGGGTCCTTCACCCAGGATGTGTGCTGATAGCCCTACATTATGCCTGTTAGGCGAGAGCACATCAATCCCCCTCTCTCTTTCCCTCTCCCTCCTCCCACTTGAATTTAATTGTGTTTTTCTCTCTTGTGGGCATGTAGTTGCTTATCTATTGGTTTCATATTAGTATTGCTTACATTGGACTTTTGCTTTTCCATTCTTGCAATATTTTGCTAAGGGGAATGTTCTCCAACTCCATCCAGGTTAATGCAAAATATGTAAAGTCTCCATCTTTCTTTATGGCTAAATATTATTCCACGGTATACGTACACAGCAATTTATTAATCCATTCCTTTGTTGATGGGCACCTAGATTGATTCCACATCTTGGCGATTGTGAATTAAGCTGCAATAAACATTCTAGTGTTTTTTTTTTTTTTTTTTTTCTTCTCAGTAGATATCTAGTAATGGAAATTCAGGATCAAATGGAAAATATACTCTTAGCTCTTTCAGGATTCTCCATACTTCTTTCCAAAGAGGCTGTAATAGTTTGCAATTCCATCAGTGTAAAAGTGTTCCCTTTTCTCCACCACTGCAACAGCCTCTGGAGCTTTGGGACTTTGTGATGTGGGCTATTCTCACTGGGGTTAGATGATATCTCAAGGTAGTTTCGATTTTTATTTCTCTGATAATTAGGGACAATGAACATTTTCCCTTCCCTTCCCTCCCCTCCCCTCCTCTTTCCTCTCCTTTCTTCCTTTCTGTTTGTCCTTCTTTCTTTTTTGACAGAGTCTTACTTTGTCACCCTAGGTAGAGTGCTGTGACATCATAGCTCACAGCAATCTCAAACTCTTGGGCTTAAAGTGATCCTCTTGCTTCAGCCTCCCAAGTAGCTGGGACTATGTCCGCCACAATGCCCAGCTATTTTTAGAGATGGGATCTTGCTCTAGCTCAGGTTGGTCTCGAGGTCCTGAGCTCAGGCAAATCACGGGCCTTGGCCTGCCAGAGTTCCAAGATTAAAAGTGTGAACCACCACTACCAGCCCCATTTTTCATGTTTGTTGCCCTTGGTCAAATGATCCCAATTATCACTGGGCAAGAGACATGAGATCCCATGTCTCTCTTGCCCAAGTTATGTTTCTCCAAGTTGTGCATACATATAACTTAAAGAGAACTACATCTATAAGAAAAACAGTCCTCTCTTACGTATCCTGGACGCCTTCATTTGATCATTTACACAGATAAGTATTTCCAACCTCTTTTAGCCAGTTCTTTTCATAAAAGTTGAATAATATGTTTCTATCACTATGTCTTGAGTTTCACAATGTTCAAAGTATTTGTTGACTCAGATTTGTAGAGGAGGAGGTCCGGATTTGACTCTTTCCTCACACTACATAAACAGATACACTCTTCTTTGTCCTCTGCTTTTTTCAATATAATTGCAGGAGAATTTTGGTTACATCATTATTTGGTATTTATGTTATTACGAAAATAATAACGATATCTATAGCTGAGCAGATAGTACACTAAGGTTACATTTGCTTTCTTGTACTACTTTTTATTATTATTGTTTTTTTTGCAGATTTTTGGTCGGCGCTGGGTTTGAACCTGTCACCCGTGGTATATGGGGCCGGTGCCACACTCCTTGAGCCACAGGAGTCACCCTGTACTACTTTTTATCTTCCCTTGGAGTGAGGAAATGCCTCGCTTTTGGTTTGTTTGCTGAATTTTCCATCTGCTTATCATTGGTTTAAGCCTCAAACACCTTGCCAATTATCTAAATTTCTTCTCAACAGGTTCAGATGCATCAGCCATCCTGCCAGTTTTACTTCTGGAAGAAATATCTCCTGGGGACACTGATTTGCTCCTATGTGAACTGATTACCCTTTGTGTCTGGTGCATAGAGAGCATCATTATGAAGTCTCCCTGACCCAGCATACAAGGAAATGCCCTGGCCTTTTCTCATGCTGTGTCCCAAAGTTCTTATCTATGGGAACTTACACATTTCGGTGGAATGCAGGCTCCATCGGCTTCCTGGGAATTGGCACCAGGCAGGAACAAATTATTTTTTGAAAGGGGGATGTTGTATTGTTTATTATAGTTTGGCTAAGTATAGAATTTTAAATAGGAAATGGTTTTTTCTTTCATAATTTTGAAGGTATTACTTTATTATCTTCAACCTTTTGAAAAGCTTGTGAAACCATTTGACCTTTTTTAAAATTTAAAATTAATATAAGGCTACATATGACTACATTGTTTGCATTTGCTAGGCAGGTCATTTGACCCTTTAAAAATCCATTTTTTGGTAAAAAAATATTTTTTTTGAGACAGAGTTTCACTATGTCGCCTTTGGTAGAGTACTGTGGCGTCACAGCTCACAGCAACCACAAACTCTTGGGCTTAAGCGATTCTCTTGCCTCAACCTCCTAAGTAGCTGGGACTACAGGTGCCCACCACAACGCCCGGCTATTTTTTGGTTGTAGTTGTCAGTATTGTTTAGTAGGCTTGGGCCAGGTTCGAACACGCCAGCCCCAGTGTATGTGGCTGGCACTCTAACCGTTAAGCTACGGGCACTGAGCCTTTGGTAAAGGTATTGTTCTATGAAAGCTTATGGACTCATCTCTTTGTAACCAGCGATTTAAAATTCCACAATATAATGTCTTTGTGTGCATCTTAGTTTATTTGCTGAAATAGGTATTCGTTGAGCTCTCTTTATTAAAAAGCATCACCTTTATTGAGGTTTATTATTTATATAACAAATGCAAGCATTTTAAGTGAACAGTTTAACGAGTTTTGATAAGCATATGAAAGATGTGCTCTTTTTTTTATTTTTTATTTTTTATTTTTTTTATTAATTTTTTTTTTTATTATAGATAAAAATATGGACCATAGATGTGGCCCAACCCATCACCCTCCCTCCACCTAAACCTCCCCCCTCCCTTCCCCTTCCTTGGTCCTTTCCTCATAGTCTTGTGGTATAGTTGGGTTATAGCCTTCATGTGAAAGCTATAGTTTAGCTTCATAGTAGGGCTGACAATGCTTTAAAAATATGCATATGAAGAAGAATTGACACCCAGAAAAGGCAAAGTTTAGCTGCAAATACATCATGTGAAAATCCTTCAAGAAGTACATCTGTCTTTTCTGTATACTTATTTTAATTGCAATTGCTATTTTGTGCATTATCAAAATATTTGCATTAGCAGTGATGGAAGGATTAATGAATATTTACTTTAAATTTTTTTACTTATATATAAGAATTATTCATTTTTATGGATGCATTGGTATTTTGATCCAAGCACATAATATGTAATGATAAAATTAAGGTAGTTGGGATATCTGTCACTTTAAACATTTATCCTATCTTTGTGTTGAGGACATTTAGAATCTTCTCTTCTGGTTATTATTAATATATAATATATGATAGTTGTTAACGGTCACCCTCCTAGGCTATAGAACACTAGATCTTATTCCTCTTATCTATCTATTGTTATAGCCATTAACCACCTTCCCTTTATTCTCCTCTCCCCACTTCCCTCCTCAACCCCTACTAACCACTATTCTACTTTCTACCTCCCTGAGATCCATTTTTTCGGCTCCTATGTGCAAATGAAAAAAAGTGATGCTTTTTCTCTGTGTCTGGCTTATTTCACTTAACATAATTTCCTTCAGGATTATTCATGATGCTGCAAATGATATGAATAATATTCCATTGTGTATATATGTCGCATTTCTTTATCCATTCATCCATTGATGGACATGTAGGTCCATACCTTGGCTATTTTGAATGGTGCTACAATAAATGTGGGGGTACAAGTATCTCTTCAACATACTGATTTTTTTACTTTTGGATATACTCAGTAGTAGGATTGCTGAGTCATTTGTTATTTCTATTTTGGGTTTTTAAGTAACCTCTTTGCTGTTTTCTATAATGGTTGTATGAATTTACATTTCCACCACCTTTTTTTTTTTGAGAAATGTTTATTAATACTATTTGCTCATTTTCTAAATTGGATTATTATTTGATTTTTTTGTTTGTTTGTTTTTGGGTTGTTTGAAGTTCTTAAGCATATCGGTTATCAATCCTTTGTCAGATGGATAGTTTGCAACATTTCCCCCCATTCTGCAGGTTGTCTCGTCACTCTTAAAATTGTTGCCTTTGTTGCGCAGAAACCTTTTACCTTTATAAAATCCTATTTATTTTTATTTTTATTTCTTGCACTTTTACAGTCTTACTCCAAAAATCTCTTTCCAGACTAATGTCCTGAAGGATTTTCTTCTAGTAGTTCCAGTCTTACATTTAAATCTATAATCCATTTTTATTTGATTTTTGTAGAGGATGAGTTGTAGATTGTGAGAGATAGGGGTCTAATTTCATTCTTCTGCTTATGTATACCCAGTTTATTAAAAAGACTTTCCTTTCCACAATGTTATGTTCTTGGTGCCTTTGTCAAAAATGAACTGTCAATAAATGGGTGGATTCACTTCTGAGTTCCTATTTTTGTCCCATTGGAATGTGTGTATTTTTATGCCAATATCATGCTGAATTGGTTACTATAGCTCCCCGTGTATTTTGGAGTCAGGCAGCATGATTCAATCAGCTTTGCTCTTTGTGCTCAGGGCTCCGTTTCCCATTCAGGTCTTTGATGCTTTCATATAAATTTTAGATTACCTTTCCTATTTCCTTGAAGGTCATTGATATTTTAAAAGAGATTGCCCTAAACCCATCAATCATTTTGGGTAGTATGGAAATTTTAACAATATTAATTCTTCCTCATCTAGGAACCCTCAATTTTTTGTGCCCTCTCTGATTTCTTTCATCAGTATTTTATAGTCTTCATCGTAGCGATCTTTCACTTTTTTGTTAAATTTATTCCTAGGCTTTCTGATTATTTACAACTTTTCTAAGTAAGTTTTGCTTTCTTAATGCTCACTACTGGCATATAGAATGATACTAATTTTTCATGTTGATTTTGTATTCTGAAATTTTGCTGAATGTATCAGTTCTAGTGGTCTTTTTGTGGAGTCTTTCTAAGTATAAAATCATATCATCTGCATACAAGGACAACTTGACTTCTTCCTTTTCAATTTGAACATTTTTTTCTTTCCTTTGCCTAGTTTTTCTGGCTAGTATTTTTTATGCTAAAAAACAAAAATAAAAAGTATTGAAAGTGGACCTCCTTATTTTGTTCCAGATTTTTGAAGAAAAGCTTTTCAACTTTTCCTCATGTAGTAGGCTACTAGCTATGGTTCTGCATATGTGACCATTATTGTCTTGATGCAGGTTCTTTCCAAACAAAGCCTGATGAGTTTTGTCATAATGGCATGTTAACTTCTATTGAATTGTTTTAGTATCTATAGAATTCATAATATGGCTTTTGTCATTGGTCTTATCAATGTGATCTATCATGCTTACCAATTTGCATATGTGGAAACATTCTTACATTCCTGGGATAACTCTCACTTATTCATGCTAAATTATCTTTTTAACGAGTTTTTGAATTCAGTTTTCTAGTATTTAGTTGAGTTTTTCATATCTGTAGGATTCTGTAATTTACGAATTTATGAGGACAGCAGATAAAATGAGAGGGGCAAAATGCACTCTGGAATAATAATTGAATTTATGTTTCTGCATATATGTAAGTACAATTACTATTTCTAAATGCTAAAAGAATTAGCAAATTCTGAAGATATTAATGGGTAAAAGTATTTTCTCTGCCTACAGGTATTCCTAATTCTCTTATTTCCTTGGTCATATTCTGTACAAATTTTTAGTTACAATAATCTTGGTTTACATAGATCAGTAAAAGTTATTTTTATGATACAGTTTCAGTAAAAATTGCATTATAGTAAAACTTTGTACTCAAAATGCCAGATGTTTTTTGATTATCATCTAGAAATATTGTTCTTGGTACACTCACCACTTTGTCTTTCTCTATATATTTTCTGAGTCTATTAGAGGGTTTGTAGTGAGACTTACTATAACATTTCTTCTGATTGGAATGCAGTTTCCAAACCGTGCCGTCCCTAAAAAGAAGAAGACTTCTTGTTCCTTGAGTAATACTCTCAAACCCCCCTTTCTACTGATAAAGATAATGAGGCTAGTGGACACAGATTGAATAAAGTCTAAAAAGAAATAGGATAATACTTGCAATAAACACAGGAATAACACCATACGTCATGTACTGGGTGCCAACTGATAACAACGAAGGATAGTGTCATGGTGTTCTAGATATATTTAAAATGTGATTTGAGTATGAAATGGCATCTTTATATATAAAGTGATCACTTCTATTATCTTCTCTGATTTCAAAGTAAAAGGATAATATGTATATGTTGTTGCTTTGGAAGTAACTCACATTTTGCATCTTTTTGCTATGTAATGTGTAGAACTATAGAGCAATACCTAGGATCTCCAGCAAAAATAAACAAAACCCCAAAATAACTGAATTTAATTATGAATTGAGTTATTAAACATTGATATTACTTCAAAGTATAGACTATAATACTTTGATAGACTATGTGATAACAATAAATTACATGTATTTAATAAAAATTATTATGTTTTCTTAGAAAAAAATTAAGTTGCATAAAATGTAGTCCTTGAATATACAAAATGTTCATTCATCTCCTAGGTAAATTGTTGTGATTTCGTATTTTAATCACAAGTGCCTGGAAGTTTCAGTTGAAAACTGTCAAGTTTCATCAAACTTTAAAATGCAAGTGTTCTTATTCATATACTGAGAGATAATATAGTTTGAAACAGTTACTCTCCACAGTATAATCTTGAATCAACAGGCCTTGACTACTTACTCAGTAGGATGCCTTTGAATTGGTTAAATCAAATAACTGTCACATTGGACAATGAGTGGAGGACTAATGAAGTGAGTGGAAACTGGAAAAAAGCCAAAAGAGACTTCTGAAAAGAGAAAAAGATGACCAGGAACACTATATATCATTCAGTTTGGATGGAAACATCCATCTGCCCCTATTATCTTATAATAAGTTATTGTTCCAACGCATACTTTGAAGGAAAAATATGAAACTGATAAGCAGTTGGTTTAATTACTAATAATGCAAAGGATGAAAAGATAAACATTCTGATCTTGTACAAACTATCTACATTTGATTAAACTAAAAAATTAAAGTGAAGAAACTTATAAGAATAAGCTTCTGTTAAACATCCTCATTTATAATAGTGAATCACCAGTATGCCAAACAAATGTTTATATTACATTATATTCCTTGCTACCAGCATTAAATATCAACTGGAATTAAAATTTCAAAAAAATATATGGTTTTATTTCAGGTTAATATGAAGGTACAAATGTTTAGGTTACATTGTTTTCATTTCTGAGGGAAAGTTTGAAGTTGAAGTTGAGCCCTTCACCTGGGAGGGATGCTGCCCACCCTCCCTCACACTGTGCATATTAGGTGGATTCTGCCAATTGCTCTCCCTCCTTCCATCAATCGCCCTCCTCTCCACACTCCCTCGCTAGACTATACTTATATCTTTTCTTTACTGTGGGCATGTAGTTGCTGATGTATTTGTTTTATATTACTATTGAATATATTGTATACTTTGTTTTTCATTCTTGAGATAGTTTACTAAGAAGAATGTTTCAGATTCATCCAGGTAACACAAAAGATGTAAAGTTGTTGGGATCCCTTCATGATTGCCACTTTTTAGGGCCTGGGAGCGGCCAGGTCTAGATTTAGGACATGGACTGCTAGGTATCTTGCTTAGGAACAATTGCTCTTAAGTGCCTGAGGGCTATTTGCTTTAGTAGAAGGGAGAAAGAGAGAAAGACAGTATTTGAGGAAGAAAAGCAGTCTTAGAAGAAGAATACATCTTAGCAGTCTTTAGTAGGTCTTTCACAGAAAGAGATTCTGTGCAGGCGTTCTACAGGCAGGAGAAGTGAGAGTCAGACCAAGCGTGTCATGATAGAATGTGTGCTCCCCACTGCCTTCTCCTCCAGCCTTTTGTAGACACACTCCAAACACCACAGGTGTAGAGACTACTGATCACTGATGCTCTCCTCTTGGAAGCTCTCATGTTTGTTAAGAGTGCCCAGTCCCTCCCCATGCCCTTATCACCAAGGTGTTACATTACTGAGCTATATAGGTGTTTCTTATAACTCTCTCTCCTCCTTGCCATATGCTATATGGGCTGCTACATAAAGTCTCCACTTTTATGGCTGAACAGTACCCTGTGTATACATGCACCACAGTTTGTTAATCCATTAATGACTTGATGGGCACTTGGATTGCTTCCATGTCTTGACAATTGTGCATTGAACTGCAGTAAACATTCTAGTGCAAATGTCCTTGTGGTAAAGTGATTTTTGTTCTTCTGGGTAGATACCTAGTAATGGGATTGTGGGGTCAAAGGGAAGGTCGACTATTAGTTCTTTGAGAATTCTCCATACTTCTTTACATAGAAGTTGTATTAGTTTGCAGTCGAACCAACAGTGCAAAAATGTTGAACACTATAAAATTTTCACATGCACATAATATTAAGAGACATGACAATACTATTAAAAAGAGTATATTTTCTTTATAATAAGGGAAGACATTTCTGGATTAAATGAGTAAATTTAATAATTCAATTTAGTCTTTTATAATAAAAATTAATGGAGTTTATTCAAGAGACTACTACTCCAGGTAGTATTAATTATATTATTCCTTTAGATTTACATTGAAATCTACGAAAATTTTCTAAGACATGTATGGAATTTTGTTGTTATTGTGTTAGAGATGTATGTTGTGTATGTCCTGAATTATTCTCTTGCAGTTAAAAATGCCTCAATATTTCAGTAACTATGAATTCAAACAATTGGACATCTTTTCTATTTTCCCTCTTATCTATAATCTAGCCAGTTTTGATATTTTGTTGTATCACCTGTTCAATGCATGTTACTAAACAATTGAGAAGTTGTTATAAATTCTCAATAGACTCTACTTCCCTTAATTGTTTCCTTTTTCCAACACAAGTTATATAGTCTTTTTTTTTTTTTTTTTTTTGAGACAGAGTCTCATTTTGTCACCCTCAGTAGAGAGCCATGGTGTCATAGCTCACACCAACTTCAAACCCTTGCCTCAGCCTCCTGAGTTGCTGGGACTACAGATGTCGGCCACAACACCCAGCTACTTTTAGAGACAGTGTCTTGCTTTTGCTCAGGGTGGTCTTGAACTCCTCAGCTCAGGCAGTGCATCAACTTTGACCTCCGAGAGTGCTAGGATTATAGGCGTGAGCCACCATGCCCCGCCCCAAATGACATAGTTTTAAAGAGATTAAATTTTCAAAAATTTTTAATACTTTTGTTATCTATAAGATCAAGTCCTTACCTTTTAGTTTCATATTAAAACTATTCCTCAAACTATCCTCAGTCTATGCTTTTAAATTTATTTCAAATTTCTTTTCTGAACAAAGCCATTCACACATAGACTTTATGTGACCACCACTTGAATCTTCTCCAGTTTTTAAGCCTCTTGATACCTGTAGCGAATTTTTTCCCCAAAGTATTATAACAATTAACATTCCTGCCATCAGTAGAGATATTTCCATATGCAATTGCCAAAGTTTCATAATTTTATGTTTTCAATATTAGTATTTTCTAATTATGTATTCATATTATAGTTGCCCTCAGAAACTAAGTTCATAAGACATTTAATAAAATTAATTCATTAAAAATAATGTAAAAAATTATCAACATAATTAAAATATATAGCTTGTTATATTACAACCACTGCACTAAGCAGGTTGTATGTATTAATGTATTGAACATGCTCAGCAGCTTTGTTTGATGATAAAAATGAAGTCTAGGAAGATAACTAAGTTGCCACATTCATGACACTAGAGTGATGTAAGTCCAATTCAAGTATATACTTTAACAAAGCACTTGACATTGTTGAGACTATAAAATGGGATTATATAGATTATGTAATAACTTAAATAGCTTAATTATTGGCATGCATCAAATACTAAAATATAGTAACTTAAAAATACAAATTCTGAGCTCCTTGTGTGATAAAGGATAGCTTATTAATTTGCATGTCTATCATCTCCTGGAAAAAGATCTGGGACATGTAAGTATTCAGTAAACAGTGGTTTCATTGAATGACTTTTCTTGTTGTATAGGCATACAAACACAAACATGCAATTTCTTTTTTAATTTCTCATTTCTCTTCTCCAAACCAAAAAGCAAGGACATATATTTTAATAAAAGAAGTAATTATTCTAAGAAGTTGAATCTGTTATAATTCATTTTTTACTGTTTTAATAGTTGTTAAGGATCTATAATTAGTCAGATACTCTTGTAGTTACTGGGGAAACAACAGCTGCCCTGATGTAATGTAGATTCTAATCAAGGAGACAGACAATGAACAGCATCAATAAGCACAATACATACTCTATTAGGCAAGGATATTCGGTGATGAATGCTGTGAATAACACAGAGGGCAAAAGTAGAGTGCGTGGGGTGGGAGATGAGTGTGGACCTTTAGATTGGGTTGAGAGGGAGATGACTTTGAGTAAGGAACTGAAAGAGGTGTAAAATCCAGGCTTGGGGATTTCTTAGGATAGAGTGTTTCCAAGAGAGGAAAAGGATGCCAAAAACTGAAGTGAATGTATGTCTGGAAGATTCAAGGAACAGTAAGAAGTCAGAGTGATGAAAGTGAGAGGAGGAAGAGCCAGTGAGAGCAGATGAGCAGAATGCGTCCTTAGAGGATGTTAGCTTTAATTCCCAGTGAGGGTGGGGGGTCGACTCAGGGTTTTGAGCCCAGGACTGATACAGCATGATGTGTTAGAACAGGCCCACTTTTTCTAAAGGAACAGAGAAGAGAGATCCTTAAGGATATCATTTTAATAATGTGAGCAAAAAATAGTGGAGAATTAGATTCCAGAAGTCACAGGAGCAGTGGACAGGGAGATATATTTTAAACATAAACTGGTATGATTCACTAATCATGCAAGGCATTGGAAAGAGCAATTCAAAATGATTTTAAAGATATTTGAAACTAAACAAGTGAAAAAAAAAAAAAATGGAATCTTATTTCCAGAGATGAGGATGATCATTAAAGGAGTTATGGGAGGTTAGGAGGAGACAATATGGGGGACTCAGTTGGGTCATTTAAATTCAAAGCAGAAAAGTCTCCTAATATTCAGCAGTCACTTCCCTCATCATCCTCTGGTAATATTTTAGTCCAGGTCAACATCGCCTTTCCATGGATTACTGTGGTAATTCCCAACTAATGTTTTCTTCTTTCTTGCCTCCAACATGAATTCTCTCTGTTCTCTTTGGGAATTAATGTGAGACCTGTGTGGAATAAGTCAGATCATGTCACTCCCAGTGGTCAAAACTCTCCTGTGACATACTAACTGACATGTAAGCAGATTTTACCTGGTCTCTTTCCTTTGGCAAGCTACAACCTTTCTGAACTCATCTGCTCTCCACTCTCTTCCCTTACTCGGGACTCCAGACATTCTATACCCTTTCTACTTTTCTTCCAACCCTTCAGGCATATGTTTGCCCAAGACCCTTGTGTCTGCTCTTTCCATGACCTGGAATATTATGCAGCAGGGATGTGGAGGCTCTGTTCTCATATTTTGTCAGGTCTCCACTGGCATAGTTTCCCTAAATCCCAAATCCTTCCCTCTTAATTACCTTAATCTCCAATTTCCTTAATTTCACTTATTTTAAAACACTTAACATACTTTTAAAATGTATTTAACAGGCACCTTTATAGTGCTTTTTTGGCATCAAGCATGGTTCTAAGATCTTTGTAAATATTCATTCACTTGATTTTCATAACACCCCAGTGAGATAAATGTTATTATTCTCCCCATTCTACAGAGGAGGTAACAAAGCAATTTCCCCAAGGTGACACATCTAGAAAGAATTAGAGTCAGAACACAAAGACGGTAACCACCCGCCCACCAGGCTGTCTATTGTATTTGTTTACTTATTTATCATCTCTCTTCTCCTACCAGAAAGCAAGCTCCTTGAGAGGAGGAACTTTGATTTATTAACTGCTATAATGTATAGGGCCTAGAAAAGTCTTGTACACGAAGAGGAAATTAAATATTTCCTGAATGAATAGACATCTAGACACTTTACTATAGGAAAATATATGAGGAATAGTTATATTTAGAAACATGGAATTTGTTCAGAAATATCACTTGTTTCTACAGGGGTCTCCAGTGCTCCCAGGACTTCAGCTTAGGAACTACTGAACCACACAAAAGCAAATCCTTTCTATTGCTATGAGGCAATGTCATGAAATGTTCAACAGTTCATCATTTGGAACATTTAGAATAAGTCTGCTTTTGATCTAACCCCAGCTCTGATACTTACTACTTGTGTAACTTTGGACAAATTGCCTAATCTCCCTGTCCTTAATTTTTTTTAAGTTGTAATTGAAGATAATATTAATAACTTACTTAGAACTCACTAAAAGCAATATATTTATGCATGTAAAGGACTTGGAACAGTTCCTGACAATAAAAATCAGTAATCATTGCTAATAAGACTATTTTTATTGTTTGGTTATTATTCAAATAATATCTATAATTCTATCTTCTAAGTAGAGATTTATCTTACTGCAATGTTATGTAGGTTTTTCCTGCATGTTTGCATCATAATTAAATGCTCTTGAACTATTTCTCATTGCCCTATTCACATTGGTTAATTATCACATACAATTTAAATAAAATAGACAATCACACATAAACATTTTCTTATTTATATATTTAATTATCTGTATATCTAAAAATACAGTATTTAATTTGAGCTTTAATTGTACACATTCTCTTGAAAACAGTTTCTATTATTGTGTGAGAAAAGGCCAAATATGAAGAATTGACGTAAATGTCTTCTTTGTAGTTACATGCATAGCTAAATGCATGTGTGTGTTTTTATGTGTGTATATTAAATATGCCAGGAGGATCAATGGCGTTGTCTTAGTATATTATTTTAATTTGGTATCTGGCTTCAAATATTCTTTACAGCTACCCATATGGTGCAAATGTGTGCAGTTTTAATTTATTTTGACAGTTTTGTTGTAAAAATAAAGTTTGAATCTCTTACTGATGCTAGACAGTTCAGAACCAATATGAAATCATGTATATGCACATTATTGCCATAGAATTAGGGCACAGAATTCTATTCATGCATATGTACATATATCCAACTTTAAGTTAAAAATGGAATTTGGAGTCATGTGGGATGATAAACTTAGATGTATGCATTGGTGGGGGAAAATGGAAGGGAAACAAGACTAGAGAGATAAGAAGTGTTTGTGGAATACGGGAACTTTGTGTCATATAAGAAATTTGAAATTTTTCCTAGAGAATGTGATGGACAACTTGGATTTCAGAAACTAAGAAATAGCCTCAGTTTATGTCAAGAACTGCATATGAATAGAAGAAATGCTGTCGTGAAGGTAAAAAGATGGTTATAGTAACCCAACTATAGTCAATGTTTTGTCATGTTCTACATATAAAACAAAATACAGAGAAAGGCCAAAAATCAGAGAAGGTAAAGGAAATGTCATGAAAATATTTTAAAAAACAACAATCTGGTGTACATATATTGATATATGTATATTAGTAATATATTATATTAACATGAGATCAATTATTAGCAGTCTATTTAATAAAATTTATTACTAGAAATAAAGAAGGACATTTCATATCAAAAAGAGATTCATGAGAAAGATATACAAATTCTAAATTTGATTTGGATCCACCTAAAAATAGGACTTCAAAATATGTAATACGATGTTTGGCAGAAATAAAAAAAAAAAAAAAAAAAAAAAAAAAAATGAGCCATTTCATATTAAAGAAGATTTTGAAATATTTCTGTCAGTGAGAGATTACAAAAGTAGAAAATATTTTTAAAAACATAGTAGATTTAAACACCATGATTGCAAACATAATCTAATGAATATATCAAAAACGCTATCCCACCAAACTGCAACATGCAAATTATTTTTAAGCACATATAAAACATAAACAAAACAAAGACCACATGTCTGGCCTAAGGTTGTTGCAATAAATTAAAAAAGTTGAAATCATATGGATTTAATCTGACCTTAATAAAATAACTCAGAAAATAAATTTTAACATTTGGTCTTAAATGAGACAATACCTTTCTAAAGATCTCAGAGGTCAGAGAAGAAATTATGTTTAATATTGGAAATTATTCATAGGCAAATGATAATTGATAGTACTTAAAATGCTACATATTAATACTGTTGGTATGCTTAAAGAGAATTATCCAGTCAGAAATTTGGAACAAAACAAACAATGGCAACTCAGATTTTAAAAAGTAAAGAAAAAAAGGTAATGAACATAAGAACAGGACTTGATGACATAGAAAACAATCATGGAACAAAAGGATCAACAAAGTCTAAATTGTTCTCATTAAAAAATTCTGAAGGTAGTGAAATTCTTTAGAAATTACTAAAAGAATAAAAAGAAGGACACAATTAACCAAAATCAGTAATAATTATGAATGAGCACCATATATCATTCATATAACAAAACAATAATAAACGACTAATATTATACAGGGTGACCAGTTCCATTGCACACAAACTTCATGGCCACCCTGCATTCTATATCATTAATATATACATTATACATAACTAATACTGTAATAATACTATAGATAATCTTAAGCCACATAATTAATATCCACATAAAATTGAATAATTCTAAAATAAAAATGGATATTGACAAATTTAAAATATTAATACTTCCATTGAAATGAGGGTATTTATAAGTATTAATAACAACTTTTCACAAAGAAAATCTTGTGCTTAGATTACTTTACCAGCACTCACTACTAAAATATTAAAAAAAATTGTGCTTTTTCACAGATTCTACCAGAAAAATAGAAAAAAAAAACTTTTGTCATTTTTATAAAGCCAGCACTTGATACTAAACCAGAAAGACATAAAAATAATATTTATTCAACTTATTAATTAATTAGGTGTAAACCTTTTATAGAAAATATAAGTCAAATCCAGTAAACATTTTTAAAAGACTTTTTTTTTTTTACTATTTGAGGTTTATTCTAAAAATACAAGATTATTTGAATATTTAAAAAATCAATTGTTAATATGCACTTCATTGACATAATTGAAGAAATAAAGATGCAGTCAATAGAAGATGCAGAGAAAGCATTTGATAATTTCAACAATTATTTGTTAAAAGGAAAAACAATTATAAGACAACATTACACAGGGACTTTCTTATGATAAAGGATGTCTACAGCAATCTGCAAGCTTCATACATAATGGTGAAAACTTTTCCTCTGAAAGCAGCAGAGAGACAAAAATGTCTATTACTACACCTTCCCCTGTTTACAGATGTAATGAAGTTTCCAAGAGTACTATAAGGCAAGAAAATGAAATAAAATGTACATAATTGAAATAAACAAATACATATATTCTTCAAAGATTATATAACTATGTATCTTAAATATTCAAAGCTGACAAATAAATTACTGGAATTAACATGATATTTTCAAAATGTAACTACAGTTCAATGGAAGGTCTGCTTTATTTCTAAACACAATCTATGAATACTAAGAGAATTTAATAGTTATCTAACTATATATGTACCACAATGATAGTTTTGAAATATTTCAAACAAGCAGGAATTGATCTAATGAAAGATATGGAAGATCTCTGTGAGTTGTATCCAAAGGGATAAAATGCTATTAAGAGAAAATGTGAAAGACCTAAATAAATGGAAACATCCAATGCATTCACATTTTAAAAGCCTCAATGGTGTAAAGGTGTCTCTTAGTTGATCTAAAATTGATATATGACAAAGTACTAAGAATAACTAAGAAAATATTGAAAAAGAAAAACAAATTGGAAGGACTTACTCCACTTGATTTCATAACCTATTATGAAGTTACAGTAATTGATTCATAACCTATTATGAAGTTACAGTAATTGATTCATTTTACTAGAAGAATAAACACACGGTCCCATTCTATGTAAACGAGGAGCCCAGACACAGATGCACAGCAGCTCAATATTGCAGGGCAGTGGAGGGAGCAACTTCTCAAAAAATGATGCTGGGACAACTGAAAATCCATGCAGAAGAAATCTGACAACAAAAATCAGTTTGAGGTAAATTATAGATCTTACTGATATAAATAATAATATCATTGCTAGAATGTGCTAAACAAGATCATCTTCAGGTAATTAGACTAGTGAAGAATGCCCCAACAGGATGCAAAATGCACTTCTCATAAAGGTATAAAGGTATAAAGATATAAAGAGATTAGGAGGTGAGCATAGAAGAGAGATGAGGCATTTATCACACATATGACAAACAATGGGCTTATATGGTACGGTATAAAGAATACCTATAAATCAAAAAAAAAAAAAAAAAAAAAAAAATATACTCCCATAGAATGTGAACAAGATTTAGATAGGCACTAGATTTATGGGTTTGTGGCCATGAAAGGGAATTCTGTATTCTGGACTTCTTGACCCAGGTAGTAATTCCACAGATGTTCACGTTGTAACATAATTCACCTGTACAAAATCTGTACAATTTAGTTTTGCAATTTTTCTCTACTTATTTTATTTCACATAGTCATTAAAAATGTCTTAAAAGTAAAATGATTTAAGTTCCAGGAAGAAAAGAATGATGAAGGAGGTTCTCTAACATAACCAGCAATTGAAAGTGAATTTCAGCAATTCCTAAGAGGAGAAATGGAGGCCTGGACAAAGAGAGTGGGAGCAGCAACAGAAAGGAAGGAAACCATTTCAGAGATGGTAGCTAGTTAAAAACATGGTCCAATGACTAATGCAAGTGGAGAGATAAGGCAGAGGAAAAATTTATCTAGAATGACTCACAGGTCTTGAGTGTGTGGCTGGAAAATCATTCGTTTGCTGGAAATATTAACAAATAGGTAATATTTATGTTCTGTTAAGTGCATAAACAGAGACTAGGGATAAAAATATAAATTCTGTGATCCTGCTTTTTATTTGCAGACCGTTGAAACCAATTTAGGCTAAAGAAGTAGGAATAGAATTTCTCACCCAGAAGTACCATGTAGTTTGGAGTACAGTGCACTGAAGAAATGGAGCCATTATCATAGAAAGACATTACCAATTCAGCTCGCAACGTAGGTCTTATCAATACTCAAGTTTCTTTACAGTACAAATAAAACGAGAACACAGAAAAAGTAAAAATGATTCTTCTGGGAAGCAATTGAGTTTAATTAGCTCTTTATAAGTGGTGTAATAATTGGCAGCATTCAAATTGCTGACAGCTTTACTTTTTCACTTCTTTCTTTACTCCCCTTTCCCCCTTCACTTCTTTTAAAGGAAGATCAAAGCCTTTATAGCTGAGTGAATGCTAATGGCGCATACATTTATTTGAAAAGCTTTAAGGCCTTGAAAATCTGCATGTAAGATTTTTTTTATTCCCAAATGTCTGCCTGTAAGTGTATTTGACACTATTAGCAGGAATTATCTATGCTTCCCTTACCCATTGATCCTCCTTTATAAAAGAAAACAAGTCTACTTTAACATTTTGAAAATGCTGATTAAAATGAGTGTTACATAACCTTTTTTGATCCTCCACAAAATAGGTACTTTGAACCACTGATTGGCCATAGAGTTAATGAGCAGGAAAGTACAATGAGTTAATGCATATGTACTTTCCTGCACACTGTATGCTCACGAAGAGAGGCCTGAGCCCCCACACAAGCTTGGGAAAATGGCTAAACACTCTTGTTTGTGGACGTGTAACTCTGACAGGTGGGAGGTGTTGCAGTTGCGGATTGTAAAGAAAGGATAGAAATTTTCAGTTGAAGAAAAACATTTCCCAGATTCTTGCATGAACAAAATGCCTTTCTACTCTTCTCCAAATAATAATTACCCCTGGCCATTATGCAAGGCTGGCACAGAGTTCTTTTTAGAAAATGCAAACTGATAAACACTATCGCTCACAGGGCGGTTTTGGAAAAATTAATTTTCTAAAGCATTGGTTGAAACTCATAATGTTTGACTTTTAGACTTCACTTTCTGGATATGTATTATCATGAGATATTGAGTGCTGCCGAGCATTATTCAATCAGATTTCAAGGGTTAAAATATACACTTCAGCACTCTACCTGAGATACAAAAAAATCTTTAATTGTTAGTTGCTCTTATTACTTCTTGTTGAAGAAGAAAGAGAAGGGAAAATGGTACAAAGTAAAAGAAATAAAATATGTACAATAGTCAATGACTTGGGGAAGCTGTATCAATTTTTTTTCTGGGAATATCTCACATTATTCTCTCAAAATAAAGAATAGTTGCATAGAATTACTTGATAAATTTACTAATTTGAAAACATGCAAACAAAAGTTAGTATGGACAAGCTAAACACTCTAGTAATTCAAGAACTACTTAGAACAAATTCCCTTAAAATATCTGGCCCTTGTTCTATCTACAAAGATACACCATACACCATACAGCATACCAGTTTGTGCAAGAGAGTGTTAAATGAGAAACATTCATCCAAGTCCCCAAGATACTAAGCATCAACTTTTCCCAAATTCCAAAATAGGGTTCAAGAACACCTATGCATAATACACAAAGGAAAGGGTTTAACTCTTTTGTGGTCTTGACTCTTAACCATTTCACCTTTTCAAAGCAAGACAAAGAGTAAAATCAAGGAGATAGGAATGTCGGGAATTTGGAGGCTTTCTTTATGGTAAGTGCACCTTGCACATCCGCAGAAAACACACACAGAATGCTGGAACAGGCCAGATTTTCATTTAAAAGGAGTGTAAGACTTTTACTGTTTTATAGTACTAAACATATTAAACATATTAAAATAATAAAAGTACACTATGGATTGAGATTGTCTGGGGGATTATCATCTCCAAAGAGTATTTTATTATTTGACAGCGTCCCAAACAATCTGTTGATTGTATTCACTCATATAGGCAAGAATTATCTGCATAGAGAATGGTTATGTGGGAGCAATCATTAGAGAAGAAAATATAATTCTAATTATACCCAATAAATCCCACTTATGCAATGTACTATATAGAGAGTATTTCAAGGACTAAAATTTTCCATATGATAATACTTTCAAAATTTTCTTATGTTTGAATCTCCTTTATGCTCATATTCTCGCAAAACTAAATCTAATTTAGGGACTTCAAAGGAGTGCCTTGTCTTCAATTCTACTCTTGCTGAGCAACATTTGTTATTTAGTATATGAATATTTCTATGAATCTCTATGGCAACAAAGAAGTGTTTGGGCAGTGATTGGTGTGGCTTAGATGATTGAAAGAGTGATAAGAATTATTATTTTCAAAAAATTCCAGGATCCCTGCCAATATTTTAAAACCCATCTTGCTCAAAGCTTTTGATTTTATTTAACTGAAAAACTTTAAAAAGAAAGTGTTCACTCAGTGAGGAAATCTGCTTTGTAATGCAGAACAATGGAGTATTTTGTGATATGTTGGCAAAGAATTAAGGCCAAGCGGTTTATTCTTGTTTTAAATTTAGATAGATTAATAAACAGATTAATAGAATTTGCTAATTCTTGTGAAGCATTGACATGTGCCAGGTTTGAGTTCAGCACTTTACGTGAATAATCTCATTTAACCCTTACAACTGTCATCTACAGTATGTATAATATCCATTAGCATCCTTGTTACTTAAATGAGATAACTAGAGTATAACAAGTTATGTAAACTTCTCAAGGGCATACAAAATTAAACTTTTATTTAAACTGATTCTAAACCTCATCTTCTTAACCATTCTGATGTACTATCTCCTTCATTTTCCTATGTTCCAAACATGAGCTGGTTGGAGCATCCAGCAGTTCTTATAAAATATTATACACATTTATGCTTGTTCTATGAGTCTGTGAAGGCACTGTATGCGTTTCCATAAACCTCACACCATATTATGTATCTAATGTTATCAAGACCCCATAAGATCACTTTTCTTCTTTCTTTACCTAAGCAAAAGTAGCCATTTCAAAAACCTGTCTCTTAAGCATGAAGTTTATTACACATATATAAAAGGATAAATATCAATAAGACATACCATATAGGAAGATCACATCTCAGCTTGTCTTGGCTCAGAAGTTGTTGGGAAATTTCTCGAACTTCTTCCTTTCCTTGCCATTTCTGCACAATTCTTCCCCATCTTACTTCTGGCCTCTGGAGTTCAGCCAAGAATGGCAGGCAAGACAGCAAAATGTCTGTATGGGGGCCCGAGACTAGGCTGAATTTTTTGTATCTGCTCTTGGCTTTAAGGTTCTGTCTTTAACTCTGAGTTTAAACTACAAACCTCATTTATTTTGCACTTTGTCTAATTGTGCTTCACAGATAGTTCACCTTTTACAAATTAAAGGTTTGCGGCAACTGTGTGTCCAGCAAGTCTATCAGCACTGGTTTTCCAACAACATGTGCTCACTTCACGTCTGTGTCACATTTTGGTAATTCTCATAATATTTCAAAAGTTTTCATTATTATTATATCTGTTAGGGTCATCTGTGATCTTTGGTGTTATTATTAGAAGTGTTTTAGGGCACCATGCATGAATCACACCCAAATAAGAGGAAAAACTTAATTGATAAAAAGTTGTTTATTGCAGCTCAATTCACAATTGCTGAGTCATGGAAACACCCCACATGCCCATCAACTCATGAATGGATTAACAAACTGTGGCATATGTATACCATGGAATACTATTCAGCCATAAGAAAAGATGGAGACTTTACATCTTTTATGTTTACTGGATGGAGCTGAAACATATTCTTCTTAGCAAAATATCTCAAGAATGGAAAACTATATATATATATCCAATATACTAAATACTAATATGAAACCAATATATAGGTACTGGTTACTACACATCCACATGAATGATGCAATACAAATATAGTCTAGCAAGGGGGAGGGGAAAGGAAGCAGAGGGGAGCAGGGAGGAGGTAGGGTGACTTGCAGAAGGGGGGAGGGCATTTGGCAGAATCTCACCTAATGTGCACAATGTGAGGGTGTTCAGCAGGCTCCCTGGGTGAAGGCCTCAACTTCAAGTTGAATCTTATACTAGAAAGCAATGTAAACTAAAAATTTGTACCCTCATATTAATTTGAAATTTAAAAAAAGAGTTGTGCATGCTCTGACTGGTTCACCAACTGACTGTTCCCCATCCTTCTCCCTCTCCTTGACCTCCCAAGTCTGGTAACACAATAATATTGAAATTGGGCCAACAAATAATCCTACAATAGCCTCCGAGTATTCAAGTGAAAAGAAGAGTCACATAGCTTTCACTTTAAATCAAAATCTAAAAATGATGAAGCTTAAAGAGGAAGCATGTCAAAAGCCTAGACTGGCCAAAAGTCAGGCCTCTATTGCCAACTTTAGTTGAGTTGTAAATGTAGAGGAAAAGTTCCTGTAGGAAGTTGAAAATTCTATTCCAGTAAATACAGAAATGATAAATAAACCATGCAACCTTAAAGCTGATATGGAGAAAGTTTTAGTGATCTGGATAGAAGATCAAATGAGCCTAGTCCAGAGTAAAACCCTAACAACCTCTGATTTCATAGAGGCAAGGAAGTTGCAAAAGAAGAGTTTGGAGCTGGTAGAGGCTGGTTCATAAGGTTTAAGAAAAGAAATTGTCTTCATAATGTAAAAATGCAAAGTGAAGCAGCAAGTATTGATGTCAAAGCTATGGGAATTATTTAGAAGATCTAGCTGAGGTTATCAGTGAAGGTGGCTAAACAACAGACATTTCAGTATAATTTAAACTGACTTCTATTGGGAAAGGATACCATCTATGACTTTTATAGCTAGAGAGAAGTCAATGCCAAGCTTCAAAGCTTTAAAGAACAGAATGACGTTCTCATTAGGATTTAATGCCCCTAATGACTTGAATTTGAAGCCAACGTTCATTTACCATTTTAATATCCCAGCATACTTCTCCCTGGTATGGATAGGGATTGGTCTTCAATAACTTGACCCTAGTACCACAGGCCAAATCTCATCCCCCCCAGGTGTAAATTGTTGGTGTGTTGCTTGGGACAACAAAGTGGAGATTTTTAGATTAGTCTCAAAAAGCCAGGGTGCCTGAATGGGCAAACCAGGTGGTGTGGGCAGCGTGGGTCCTAGCTGCATCATGCTTATAGGGTACCTCTCTCCCTACAGGACAGCTGTGCTCTCTGCTCAGCTCAGGATCCTCTTCAGGGAACCTTCTAGCCAGCATCAAAGTTGTGAGGGAGTTCAGTTGGCATAAGCTTCTGTCTGCCAGCAGAATGCTGGGAGGAAAGTGGATCAGGGAAGGGCAAAAAGGAATAATGTCCACTCCAAACTACCGGATTATGAATTTTAAATCCCTGCCTCTACAAGAAGTCTTTCTGGCTGGATGAGGTCACTTTATCCAAAAGCTAGCAGCATATACTATACCCCTGCTGAGATAGATAACTTGCCAAATTTTGTGGAGGTTGATACCTCTCCAGCCTTGCCCATATTCACTCCCCTACTTGCCTCCTCTGAGGCAGAGAATAACGACACACCTAGAAGTTTCAGAGCCCCACTCATTACCTGGGACATTTGCATGCTTCCCCTGAGGTATGAGAGGTGATCACAAAGCCAAAAACATTACGTCTTGTTTCTTCTGGCAAGCACCACTTACTAATAGGGAGATCACTCTGCATGCACTTCATAGCATTTACCTACCTGATCACATAGGGTTTAAGTCTCATCCCAAAGTACAACCTCCTATCTCAGATTAAAATGAGTGTGCCATTATCTAAACAAAAGAAAAATAAAAAATCAGAAGCAATAGCTGCTCCATATAAGAAGGAATTACAACTCTGAAAGAATGAAGGATCAGAGTGAAAGTACAGTCACAAAGGCAAAACTAGCTCTATAACAAAGGATACCAACAAAAATATAAATTTTGAAAGGATAGATAAAGTATTTCAAATATGAATTATAAATAAGCTCAATGAAATGAAAGTGAAAATAGAAAACCAACAAAACCAACAAACAAACACTAAATGAAAAATTTACTAAAGAAATATAATTATTTAAAAAAATCAAATAGAACTTCTGGAAGTGAAATATTAATTCAAGAAAATACAAATACAGTGGAAAGTCTTAAGAACAGACTAACCAGGCAGAAAAAAGAATCCCAGAGCTTGAAGATAACACCTTTGAATTAAGAAATAAGTTAAAGATAAAAAGAACAGAGAATGAGAGGAATGAACAAAGATGATAAGAAATATGGGTTCATTTATAGAGGCCAAAAAGAATTATAAGCACAAAAGTTGGGAAATCTGTTTGAGGAAATAATTGAGGAAAACTTCCCAGGTCTTGCTACATGTATAAATTTTGATAGCCAGGCACAAAAAGCTCAGCAGAAATGAGGACTATGATTTGCAAAAGGGAAATCACCACAAGACACCATCATCAGAGGCCAAGGGAACTCCTGTGAGCCATAGGTGAGAACATCAGGTAACTTAAAAAGGAATGCCCATCATGCCAACTGCAGACTTCTCAACTGAGATCTCATAAGCCAGAAAGGAACAGGGCCCCATCTTCAGTCTTCTTAAATACAATAATGGTCAGTTTAGAATTTTGCAAGTTGGAAAAAACTAAGTTTTTTTTTGTTGTTGTTTGTTTGTTTTTTAATATGAGGAAGAAATAAATACTTTTTTATACAAGCAAAAACTAATGGAATTTGTCAAAACCTCCTCTGCAGGAAGTACTCAGATCTGAATTATACATCGTACAGCCCAATAGAAACCCATTAGTGCAAAAATAATACAAAAGTTAAAGCGAAGAGCCCATATTAAAAAAAAAAAAAAAAAAAAAAGTACAAAGCAATGAAGTTCTACCTAACAGGATGAACAGAAATCCATCCCACTCATCAATTATTTCAATAAATGTGAATGGCTTGAATTACCCACTCAAGGAACATAGGAAAGGATTCTGGGAAGATAACCAACTAGTAGGAACCCTGAGCAGAGGCTCATAATCAGAGGGAGAAAAACTGGATAAAATCAGACTCTCTGAAGCCAAAGGTGGGGAGCTGAGCCAAGAGAGATCGGAAAGCTGCAGCTCCAAGAAAGAGCATTCAAGGAAACAAATTTCAGGTACAAACCTATCAACTAGAGGATGAGAGACCTCCCCCAAGTGGGAGGCCCCCTGTGGGCTCTCTGTGAATGAGCAGGGAACAAAAGACCTCTCATTTTACCTCATTGGAGAGGGCCACTAAACACTGGGTCTCTTTGTCCAGGGAGGTCCCACTTATGAACCTAGAAGACACCCCACCAGGCATAAAATTGAACAAATTTTTTTCCCACAATTCCAAACTCCAAGTTCACCCTTATCACCTTGTATGCCACTCTGAAGTTCTGCCTTCTGCAGAGTGCAGAGTGTTTGGTCTTTTCCAGAGAGATCTGGGCATAGTGTGGACTACCAACCATCAGGACAGAATCTGTGACTAATGGGGAAGAAAGAGGGCATGGAAAAAAAGGGACACCTGTTGGAGGAGTAGAAGTCCCCTGGTTATGACTTTGCTAAGGCAGTACTGGAGTTGACCTTTAGTTTGGGCTATGTATCGAGGAAGGGGGTGCAGAAGTGCCAACTCTGATGGCACCCACAAGTGGGAGAGTGGTTGCCCAGTATGAACTGAGTTTGGCAGGTGGGGCTGGTCCCCAGCTCCTACTGGGCCCATGAGCAGAAGCTTACTGGGTGCAGACCAAGACCCAAGGTCAAGGGCATGGTCTCCTGATTCTAACAGAGCCAGGGAGCAGAGGCTTGCTGGGTGTGGACTGAGGTCCTCTGAGTGTGGACTGAGGTCTCTGGCTCCAACTTGGCCAGCAAGCAGAGAAATGGACACTAGTGTGGACTGAGTGTGGTGGGTGAGGGTATGGACCTTTGGCTCTAACTATGCTGTTGGAAACTCTTGAATTTGTCTCTGTTGAGCAGAGTTTGTACTGCCTGAGATAATTTGATTGCAACTCATGTATGGGGCTATCCACCCAGGGCACTCTGAAGTTGACCTTCAAAGTTCTATAGTGGAAAAGAAATGAAGGGTGAGGGTGGAGCACTGCAGCTGTCTGCTTCTGTCCACAGCCAAGACTTACACCTAATACTGTGGCTTCTTAGGATAAGGTAGAGTTTGGATGATTTCAAAACAGAGCCAGCTTCCACTATCTCATCAAGTAGGTCCTCAGAGTGTCCGGCCAAAAGTCTGAAAGGGTCCTTTGTAAGGATGTAGGGAATAAGCCACAATTATAAAGCCTAGCACTTTGGTAAGGGGCTGATTATCTCTACTACCTGAGAACCCAAATTTGATCTCACCTTACTAGTTCTAATAAGCAAACAGTGGAAAATGAACATTGTGCAGAATAGAAGAACTCTGGCAATGTGAATAACCAGAGTAGATCAAACTCCCAAGAAATGACATAGGAGATACAACTGAAGATACCATGCACAGACAAATGGCTGAAATGTCAGAAATTGAATTCAGAATATGAATGGCAAATAAGATGAATAGAATGGAAGAAAAGTTAGAAATTGAAATCCAAAGAGTAGTTCTAAAGTTGTCTCAAGAAATTAATGAATTAAAAAAAAAAGTCACCAAAGATATGAACATAATGAGAATAAAAGGATAGCAGATCTCAAGGAAATGAAAAAGTTATCTGAGGAGCTCTAAAGTACAGTGGAATCCCTCAGTAATAGAGTTAATTATGCAGAAGAAAGGATCCCTGAAATTGAAGACAAAGCTTTTGAATGTTCCCAAATGCTTGAAGAGGCAGATAAACAGAGAGCAAAAACTAATCAGTCCCTGAGAGAGTTGTGGGATCCCTCCAAAAGATCAAACATTTGTCTTATAGGAATTCCTGAAGGATAAGAGGAAGGTCCTAAAGATACAGATATTTCATGCTATGATATTACGGAGAATAATTTTCCAAGCATTGTAAGAGATACAGAAATTCAGATAGTAGACAGTTTCAGAACCCCAGGAAGACTTAATCCAAATAAAGCATCTCCTAGACACATTGTGTTAACTTTGCCAAAGTTAAGGTGAAGGAGAAAATTCTGCAAGCAGCCAGACATAAATAATAATAATAATAACCTACAAAGGGAGAAATATCAGAATGACTGCATATCTCTCAGCTGAAATTTTTCAAGCCAGAAGCAGATGGTCATTGACTTTCAATCTCCTAAAACAAAACAACTTTCAGCCCAGGATCCTGTATCCAGCTAAACTGAGTTTCATTTGTGATGGAGAAATCAAATGCTTTATTGTTCTTCCTTCACCAGTTGCTTTAATGCTCTTCCATTTCCAAGGCTTGAGATAACAATTCTAAACCAGATCTCCAGGATATTCTCAGACCCATCCTCCACAATGACAAGAAAAATGCCTTAACACCAAAGTAAACTCACTGAGAAATTTTTGAACAAAACCCAACTTTCACAGTGGGGAAAGTACTAAAAATGTCCACGGGACATCCAAAAAAAATGGCATCCAAAACATAACCAGGCTTATCAATTCTCTTAATTAACTTGAATGGTTTAAATTGTTCTCTAAAGAAGCACAGGTTGGCTGACTGGATACATAAACTCAGACCAGATATCTGCTACATACAAGAATCTCATCTTACCTTAAAGGATAAAAAGACTCAGGGTGAAGGTATGGATATCTATAATATAGGCAAATGGAAATCAGAAAAAAAGCAGGGGTTGCAATTTTATTTGCAGATACAACTGGCTTTAAACAAGCAAAGATAAAGAAAGATAAGAATGGTCACTACATATTTGTCAAGGGAAAAACCCAACATGAAGAGATTTCAATAATTAACATTTATGCATCCTACCAGAATGCTCCTCAATTGATAAAGCTAATTCTAATGGATATGAACAACTTGATATCTTCCTTTACTATAATAGTTGGAGATTTTAACACCCCCTTGGCAGCATTGGCTAGATGCTCCAAGAAGAAACTAAACAAAGAAATATTAACTTAAACTTGACCCTAGAACAAATCAACTTAATAGACCACTACAGAACATTTAATCCTAATAAAACTAAATATACTTTTAGTTTTGAAAATATGAAATGAAATATGAAAATATGAAAATATTCTTTTCATCAGCCTACAATCATCCTCCAAAATTTTGTCCATATCTTAGGGCACAAGTCTAAACTCAGCAAATTTAAAAGAATAGAAATTATTCCTTGCATCTTCTCAGACCACCATGGAATAAAATTTTAACTCAACAGCAATAGGAATCTTCACATTCAAACAAAGTCATAGACTCTAAATAAGCTTAGGCTAAATGATAGCTGGATCAAAGACGAGATTAAGAAGGAAATCATCTCATTTTTTAATAAAATAATAATGAAGACACAAATTATCAAAACCTGTGGGATACTGCAAAGGCAGTCCTAAGGTCTGATAACTAGAATCAACAAAGAACTCAAACTAATCAATAAGAAAAGATCAAATAACCCCATTTGTATGTGGGCAAGAGGCTTGAAGAGAAACTTCTCTGATGAAGATAGGTGCATGGCCTACAAGCACATGAAAAAATGCTCATCATCTTCAATCATTAAAGAAATGCAAATCAAAATCATTTTGAGATATAATCTAACTTCAATAAGATTAGCCCACATCAGGCGGAGCATGATGGCGGATGGAAGGATATGTAGCCCACCTCTCCCAAGTCATCAGGTGAGAGGGAAGGGGGTCTGGATCTTTTCTCCACATGGAGTATTGGTGTGGACAGACAGCTGGAGACGTGCAGCATGTTGGAGGATTGCTGTATATGAGGTGTAATTTAAAACCACGAACTCTGTTGTAGAGATTTTGCCTGCCTGGATGTACTGGCCAGCAGCCAGCCCCTCTCTCCCGGGGGACAGCAGTTAGCAATTCCTGGCAAAACTCAATTGATGAAAATTTATTCTGAGCCGAGTTTGGTGAACAGAAAGTTGTGCGGTTCAGAGCTGGGGCTAAGCAGCCCGATAGAAAATTGAAGAGAAGGAATCCCGCCCAGGAAACAGACATTTTGAATTGTCCAAAATGGCAGATACCTTCTCCCGGAACAACAGTAGTGATTAAATAGATAGGACCATTCCTGGCGAGGAATATCAGTGTGGGCTGGCAGTTCAGGCTGTGCAGTGAACTGGCGGGTGGCTGGACTCAAAAATCCAGATTCAAAAGTGAGACTCTGAGCCACAACAACTGATGAAAAGGTCTCCGTGTGCCACAGTGCCGCGATACAGTGGCAGCAGGAGCCAGTGGCAGCCAGCCCCTCCCCCACAGCCAATTGCAGTTGCCATTTGCGGGAGAACTTGTGAGCAGAGTGGAAAGATTTGTGAAGCATGGACTCCTGCACCACGTTGGGAGGTCGGATAGGAGTGCTGTCTGGAACAGAGCAGCCAAGGTTGTACAACAATTAGGAAATAAAAACTTTAATAGAAACTCCAAAACAGCGATGGGCCAGGTAGGGTGGTTAGGTAACAATGTAAAACTGTGAATCAGGTATAAGCCTGAGAACCACTCATAGCGCCACCTGGTGTCCAGAAAGTATATTGCATTATAAATATGTTCCTACCAATGTTGTTCCCTATGTCATACATATAGACGTATATTTCTATATATATATAAGAATAATACTTTTGTGGTTGGTGACTTTTTTTTCTCTTTTTTTTCCTCATCATTTTCTTGGAGGAGCTATTGTTAGTTTCTTTATTTTTATTTTTTTCTTTCTTTTTAAACTTTTTTATGAATACCACTTTTTTTCCCCTTCTCTCTTCCTCATCTTCCCTTCATATGGTTTCTGAGACTGATTACATCAGATTTTTAGAGGTTTTTTTGTTTGTTTGTTTGTTTTGTTTATTTTTTACCTTTTTTTCAATTATTTTATGATTATCATTATTTTTATTGTAGTTTTTTTATTGTCTGTATGTCTATGTGTTTCTGATTGTTCATGCATCTGTGGGCTTGTGTGTCTGGTAGCCTTTCTATCTGTTTATTTGCTTATTTGGTCTCATTGTGTTTGGTGTTTTGCTAAATCCTCGGGTTGGCTATTTTCCCTAACTCCAATTTTCACATTCAACAAGAACAAGGGGGAATGGGGGGGTAACAGCTGATTGGAGATAGCTCTCAATAGAGAGCTCTCCAGTTCAGAAGGAGAGATAACGACCAGAAAGAACCCAAGAAAGCCGAAGGAAGAGAGCTGAGCTGAGAGATGAGATAGATAATTGCTCGTCTTTCCTGCTGAGGAAAGCTTTGAATCCAAAGAAACTATTTTCAGGTACGGACCTCATCCCAAAGAGGTTGTGTGGCTGTCCTCTCCCCTAAAAGAGTTGCTTGCTTACTGTGGGATCTCTAATGGTAAGCAATAAACTGAGGCTCTCCTTCCTCACCCCACCAAAGGAAATTGCTGGAAGTTGGGACTCCTTCTCAAGAGAGCCCCTGAGGTGAATCTAGGAATTCCCATGTCTGGCAGGAAATTTGAACAAATATTTTCCTTGCCACCTTGATCCTTCAGTCTGCCCACCACCACCACCCCCAGCCTGGCAGTCTAGAAGTCCAACTCCTCCAGAATCCAGAATGTCTGCATTTCTTGGCTAGAAGTGGGCATTGCAAAGAGGGTAGCAGTACACCTGTGCTGTACCTGTGAATCCAGTAACTGCACAGAAAGAAATAGAGGGAAGGGTGACTGACCTGGTCCCCAAAAAGAGTATCTCAGCAGCAGACAGGCTTGGGTTCCTGCACTGCAGGTGGAGGCTTGGAAACTGCTCTGCTGAGGTGCACGAACCCAAGAGGAGACACCTCCCACCCAACTTCAGCATTAGTAGAGTGATCCTGCTGGGGTCTAACTCTGGAGAGTCATCTCCCCAACTCTGTGGCCTGCCACAGGGAACCAGACCTAGCCCTATAGGGATTCCAGAGCTCCAGAACAGCAGCAACAAAAGTGCAGTGGCTGAGGGAGAAATTCCTTTGCTGTCTGGATATTCTCAGGTATGGACTGAGCTCAGGTGGAACTTTCTGCACCTGCCTTTGAGGACCTGAGGCAGGCATACCTCAGCTTCCCCTGCTGGATGGTGGTAGACTGTGGTAACCATGAGGAGGAGTCAATGACCTCACTTTGACTCTGGCAGGCACATAACCCTGGCACATTTGCTTATTGGACAGAACAGAGCCATAGAGACTGGGTTAACAGAGATTGCCAGTGAGAATACTAGAGACTGGGGTGACTAAAGTTCAGTGGTTAAGGACAACCAAGGTGTGGTAAGAGGCATCAACCCCCTGGCTCTAAAACTCCTACTGGACGGGTCTCTCTAACCCCTCAGAGCATCAGAGGCACTCAAATCACACTTGAGCTGCAAATAGACTCCTAACATCTAGTTGCTGGAGTCCTCTTGAACTCTACAGCTAGAGAGTGGGGGCAGTCTGGGCCAATTGGTCTGAAAGTCTTGAACTGGACAAATTAGCTGAGGACACTCCAAGGTGGGATCCTGGTTTTACTGTAGTGGGAAGGTTTGATTGTCCTCTTCCAAAATACCAATGGGAGAAGGGATGTCCTAGTTGCTTGTATTACACCAAAGCTGAGACTGCAACCTAAAGTTAAGGGTTCACCAGTATTGGACAGAGATCAGCTGATACAAGGCAGAGTCAACTACCCCCACTACACCAAACAGGACTCTAGAGTCACAGACTGCAGTACTGCATTGGTCCTTTGCAAAATTGTACAGGAAAAGCTGCAGTCACCAGTCCAAGTTCCTAGGTGAAGGGTTGTTGAACCACAACTGTAGAAGGTTCCAGTCCAATTTCACCTTACCTGCTCATCTAGCTAAGCACTGAAAAACAATCATGTGGCAGAATCAATGGAAAAACTCTGGACACATAAATAAACAGAACTGTTCAATTCCCCCAAGGAATGACAAAACAGCCAATCCAGAGGATCCCATTAACAAACAAATAGCTGAGATGTCTGAAATCAAATTTAGAATTTGGATTGCAAACAAGATCAACAGAATGGAAGTAATGATGGAGGTAGAAATTGTAGGATTAATTCAATTGATGTCTCAAGAATTCAATGAATTTAAAGACAAAATCACCAAATATTTAGAAACATTGAGAAAAGAAGTTGCAGACTTACATGATATGAGAAATACAGTAGAATCCCTCAGTAACAGAAAGGAACAGGCAGGAAAAAGGATTTCTGACATCAAAGACAAAGCTTTTGAACGATCCCAAATGTTCAAAGAGGAAGAGAAATGGAGAGCAAAAATGGATCATTCTCTCAGAGAGCTCTGGGATAACTTGAAGAAAACTAATATTCGCCTTATAGGGATTCCTGAAGGAGATGAAGTAGCTTCACAAGGAACAGAGGCCCTTCTTCATGAGATTATGAAAGAGAACTTTCCAGACATGCCAACAGTGCCCCGACCCATGGGGCTAGTTCAGCAGGGACCTGGGATATGAAGGGAGAGAGTGGAAGAAGGGAACAAGAGGCACGAAGAATGGGGAGCAAGACAGGATTCTGATCAAACTCCCCAAAACTATATTTTTTAACAGCTATTTAAACACAAGCGGAGGGGGGAGGTGTGCTCAGAGGTATGAGAGGGTGGGGAATTCCAGGAGCAGGTGTGGTAATCCAATGGTCAGGAAGTTCATTTCGCCTAGGGCAGTAACTTTCCAAGCACTTGACTTAAGCGATAAGTTTCCAAGATGAGCTTGCTCTTAAGTATTGGCTCCCGGCTTCTCCTCCCTTTTTATTTATTTATTTATTTATTTATTTATATCCTTTTTTGAGTGAGGTGGCTTAGGTGGGAACGAGGAATGAACGTCTCATCTATTGATGAGTGGGCATTGACCTATGGGGGGAAGTATTGACCTGATTCCTCCCGTGGGGTTCCAAAGTCCCCGCATTTTAAGTGGCTCTTGGTGTCTTTTGGGGAGGAGAGGCAGAGCCTTTTCATGGAGTGGTTCTTCAGTGGACAGGTTAAATATTGACACCAACCTCTATGCAAATCAGGTTTGCTTCCAAAGGGACTCAGAGTGGACGATAGTGTCCTACCTTTGCAGTGCTTTGCCTCACACCCCATATAGGTACCCAGGTTGTGTTCGCATTGAGACAAACTAATGTGCACAAATCTGAGTTCTATGCAGCTCCTAAAGGAGGTCATCATTCTCAGGTTCTGCCAGGCCTCTATCTATTAGGTCAAGTCGGTGGTAGTGAATCTGTAAGGGTTTTGATGCCAAGGAGTTAATTTGTTTCTTTATAAAATCCATTAACTTATTGAACAAAAATGGGCCTAAAGTAACTAACAATAAAAGACTAATTAATGGTCCTACAAGGGGCATCAGAAAAGAGAATTTAGAAGATTTCCACCAATCATCGGTGGCAGCAGAAAATTTTTGTTTTTGTAAATCAATGCTAAGCTTGTGTAATTCCTTAACTTGGGTTTTTACTACACCAGATTCATTAACATAAAAATAACATTCTTCTCCTAAAAACAAACATGTACCACCTTTTTCGGCTGTGAGAAGATCTAAAGCACATCGGTTTTGTAGGGCTATCTGGGCAAGGGAAGTGACTTGTCGTTGCAAAGAAGTTAAAGACTCATCTGAGGCTTTTACTGCCAATTGAAATTGTTGAGAAAGTTTAGCTGTAGTGACGAGGGAATGACCTAGTGCTCCTCCTGCTAGGCCAGTGGCTACAGCAGAAGTTGTGAGGGAAATACCAGCCACAAGGGGCAGGAATATGGCTCTTTTGGCTTTGGGAGAATTGTTGACACGAACAGCAGCAGCCTGCAAGGTCCTTTCATTTTCCTGAAAGAGAAGGGATAAGTAATCTCAGGGAAGAGATGGTTTCCTGGATATGTTATTATTATTAACCTGTTTTATTAATCTTTCTGGGAGCCATCGAGCTGCTCCTTCCTTGGTATTATATACACAGGCTGACCCTTTAGCCCATATGAGGACTGGGTCTGGTCCATTCCATTTAGAAGTAAGGGGGTCTCTCCACATTACTGTGGCGTGGCTGGTTTTAGTCTCAGAGTGCCAGAGACGATTGGCAGCAGTTTTTCCTTGAGCATCCATGCTCAAAAAATTAAGGACAAATAAAGCATGATGAAGAATATTCCTGGGTGAGCCTTTTTGAGGATAGCACTCCCCCTTTTTAAGTTTATGTAAGGTGTTTTTAATGGTTTGATGGGCACGTTCAACAATG
>CAUYPK010031730.1:0-23977 GCA_963574355.1 Loris lydekkerianus | reverse complement strand
GTAGGTACCAGTGCGAACTTCATCAATGACTGTGGGTTCCAGGTCTACAAACACTGCCCTGGGCACATGCTTGCCGGAACCCGTCTCACTGAAGAAGGTGTTGAAGGAGTCATCTCCTCCCCCAATGGTCTTGTCACTCGGCATCTGGCCATCGGGCTGGATTCCGTGTTCCAGGCAGTAGAGCTCCCAGCAGGCATTGCCAATCTGGACACCAGCCTGGCCAACGTGGATGGAGATGCACTCACGCTGTGGAAGAAAAGAAAATGTCAGAATATGACACATCAGATGGGACACTTGGAAATGATTCACACCTAAATGACTAATTAACCTTCAAGATAGATAATCACCTTTTGCAGGCCACTCCTGCCCAGGTTCTATTTCACAAGCAAAATTCCTCATTAAAGACCTAATTCAGAGAAAACGTTTTGGAAAACCAAAGATATGTCATTGAACTATTAGGCAAAACCAGACTCTTGCTTTGTACCACAGTGGATATTCAAAGCTGGGTTTCTACCATTTTAGAATGACATAGGCTGCTCTATAAGAATATATTTACACCAGCTCCTGGGAAACGTGTCGTCTGATTCCTTAAACTGATGCAAAATTCTCCCTTCCAGTTCTGATTCATTCTCTGTGTGATTGTGTAACTACTGAGCTCATTCTGGTCCCTCTTTAATCCTATTCTTTACAAGACAAAAGGTCTCTCTCTCCTCTTTAAAACCAGCTTAAACCAGCAAATTACAGGCATATGACTCATGAAGAAAATGCTAGATAAGCAGCAGTTAGCTGTATTTTAAAAACTGGTCAGAAGTAGCTTTTTAACCCTGTGGAAGAATTTAATCTTTAGGAAGAACATTTTTTCTTCACCATCCACATTGGGGTGGGTGTGGGTGGGTGGGGTGCAGACATGTTAACAAAGGCTAGAAGTGTTACCAAGACTTTACTGATCATTTAAGAAATTAGCTGTTTTCTGGTAAAATATACATTTATTATCTGGCATGTGGAAAAAAACTCTATGGTCTCAAGAATTTAACAATTATGAGGAAATATTTGTTTTCCTTTATTTGCTGAACATGGCCCTTTAAGAAGTTCCCCAAACCTGTTCCTGGTTAGTAAAATAAGGCAGTGAACAAAGTCTGTACCCACAGACTTAAGAAAAAGTGTTCATTGTATTTTGTCATTAGTCAGATTAGCTACTTTGGAGCCTGGCAGAGGACTTTCAAAGTATCAACATCAAATTCTCCCAGTACATTTCCCCCCAAATAGTAGGATTTTAAATTTTTTAAAGCTGCTAATACGAAACTAGTTAAAGAAAATTCAAACACTAGCTAAGTTCTCAAAGGGCCTTCTTTCATAACCCAAGATAATAAAAGCCGTAATTATGGGCAGCGCCTGTGGCTCAGTAGGTAAGGTGCCGGCCCCATATACCGAGGGTGGTGGGTTCAACTTAGTCCAGGCCAAAACGCAACAAAAAAATAGCCAGGCATTGTGGGGGGGCGCCTGTAGTCCCAGCTATCCAGGAGGCTGAGGCAAGAGAATAGCCTAAGCCCAGGAGTCGGAGGTTGCTGTGAATTGTGTAACGAAAGTGAGACTCTCTTTAAAAAAAAAAAAAAAAAACCTAATTACTCACAACCTTTGACTTATGATCACCCCCTTCCCACCTACACTCCCCATAAAACAATCAATGTCTCCTGTATTACCCGTGCTTACTCGCCCACCTCTGAGGCTGTGGAAGAACCGGACCTGTTTGTTCTAATGAACCTACAGCTATATACCATTGCATCACGTTTATCTTTAACTGGACTTTGGAAATTCCACAGCTCCCAAAGGCTGGAGAATCAAGCATCTGTCTGTGTGGGCCCCAGGCCCAAGGAGATAAATTATCTGAGAAGATCCACTCATTCTTCTTCTTCTTTTTTTTTTTTTTTTTTTGAGATAGTCAAGGCATCATAGCTCACAGCAACCTCTAACTCTTAGACTCAAGTTGATCCTCTTACCTCAGTTTTTCTATTTTTAGTAGAGGTATGGTCTCTCTTTTGCTCAGGCTAGTCTCAAACTCATGAGCTCAAGCAATCCACTTGCTTGGGCCTCCCAGAATGCCAGGATTACAGGTGTGAACCATCTTGCCCACTCATTCTAAGAAAGTGCTTCTTCAGCCGGGGTGCGGTGGCTCATGCCTGTAATCCTAAAACCCTGGGAGGAGACGGGTGGATTGCCTGAGCTCACAAGATCAAGACCAGCCTGAGCAAGACAGAGATCCCAGTCTCAAATAGCCAGGTATCTGTGGTAGGCACCTGTAGTCCCTGGTACTCGGGAGGCTGAGCTTGCTGTGAGCTATGATGCCACTGCACTCAACACAGGGTGATAGAGTAAGTCTCCCCCCCCATACACACACACACACACACACACACACATACAAAGCTTCTACTGGAATTTGAGCCTCCAATTTTTCTTTCTTTCTTTTTTTTTTTTTTTGTAGAGACAAAGTCTCACTTTACCGCCCTCGGTAGAGTGCCATGATGTCACAGGACTCACGGCAACCTCCAGCTCTTGGTCTTCCGCGATTCTCCTGTCTCAGCCTCTCGAGCAGCTAGGACTACAGGCGCCTACCACAACGCCCAGCTATTTTTTTGTTGCAGTTCGGCAGGGGCTGGGTTTGAACCCGCCACCCTCAGTATATGGGGCCGGTGCCCTACTCACAGGCACCACTGGAGCCTCCAATTTTTCTTTCATTGCTCAGCCTAAAGGGTTAGCAGGCAAAGCTAATGGCCACTGCTTGCTCTCCACTCTCCCACCAGACACTTGGGAGGTTTAGTGAGGAACGGGTGGTGGAGTCACTTAGTCTTAGTGTTGGGCCATCTCTCCCAGAAAAAACACTAAGGATCTGCTGCTGTTCTCCTGGCCTTTCAACAATCCCATGAATTTCTGAATCTCACTTTTACCAATATCTTTGTGGACTTGCTTGGTAAATAGCCCAAGGAAGTTGCTATAGGGAAACACATTTTTTGTGGTAGTCTCAGAAGAGTCTCTGGTCAACTAACTATTCACTGTATTCTTTCCTTCCTTAAGATACTATTTTGTGGCCAGGTTGTGGTGGCTTGGGCCTGTGATCCTAGCACTCTGGGACGCCAAGACCAGAGGATTGCTTTAGCTCAGGAGTTCCAGACCAGCCTGAGCAAGAGCAAGACTACTAAAAATAGAAAAATCAGCCAAGTGTTGTGGCGGGTGCCTGTAATCCCAGCTACTCAGGAGGCTGAGGCAGGAGAATAGATTGAGCCCAGGAGTTTGAGGTTGCTGTGAGCTAGGCTGTTACCTGGGCTAAAGAGACTGTCTCAAAAAAAAAAAAAAAAAAAAAGAGAGAGAGAGAGAAAAGATACTATTCTGAAATACTTTGATACTTGAATACTTGTTTAAAAACATGGGTTCTTTCAAGTAAGCCTCCAACAGATGTTAACAGAGGTCTTGAAAACAATTTAGATAACTATATAGAACAGTGTATAGTTTCACGTTTCTTGAAGGCTGAACCTTAGAATACGCTGTCAGTCCTAGTTTACTATGCGGTTTTTAAAGAAAACATCCTTTTATGGACTTGTTTTCAAAACTCGGTTTCAGTAGAAAGCTTCAGCAATAAACCTCCCACTAAAGTAACAATAGAAATCCGGATCAGACAATTGACAGTTAATTATTCCCTTTGGAGGAGGAGCCCGCCTCCATCCTTCAGGTGGATTGGTGCAACTGGAAAACTCTCCCCAGAGTGCGGCCACAGGTGACTCAGCAGCGAGTCACAGGGCGCTGGAGAGGGGGCGCCCGGAAGCGTGTGCGCCAGGAGAGCAGGAGCGCGCGAGGTCCGCCAGGGCCAGGGCGTGATGCAGGGGGAAGGTGAGGTCACTTGGAAAATGAGGGCGGGGATTCTTAGTTTCCAATTTTTGGAGGTCAATGAGACGGGTCCCTGACCTTCGTAGGGCGGTAGCCGGCCCCGGCGGGGATACCCTCTCTATAGGGTCAAGAGGGCTATCCATTTGTACCGAGGGCAGGACTCGGGCCACGTTTTCGAACCCTAGGTGGGGTCTGCCCAGTGAACTCGGCTTTCCCTGCCCCGCCACCAGGAGCCAGTTTGGCCAGAGGCGTCCGGAGCCGTCGGGAGCCGTCTCCGGCGCGGCCCCAAAGATAGCCCGCAGCTCCGCGCGCCTCGCTGCCCCTTCGGATGCACACTCTGCCCCGCCCTGACCCCCGCACCCTGGGCCCACTCACCATGACAGGGACTTGTAGGGTCGCTGAGCGCTGAAGGAGATGAAGGGACGGCGACAGGGGTCTCCCACTAACAGACTACCAAGGAGTCCGAGGGAGAAGTAGTGAGAGGGCGGCGTGGCCGGAGGGACCCTATATACCTCTTCCCGGGCCACGCGTCCGGAGGCGGGGTCCGGACACCGCCCGAGCCGCCACGGCCCCGCCTCCCGCCGCCGGGCCTGGGCCCTGCGTCCGGCCGCACCCGGCCGGCGGGGAGGAGAGGCCGCGTGCCGCTGATTGGTGGATTCAAAAGTTCGAACCAAACTCTTTGGAAGTGGCCGAAGTCTAGAGGGGAGAAATCACCCAGGGGCGGGAGGAGCGGGGTGGCCGGTGGGGAGGGCATGGCGACGGCGACCGGGAGGAGAGGAAGAGCGAGGGGTCTGTGCTGTCCTCGGTGGGTGCGTCAGCGGGGTCGACCCCACCAGGGAAAGCGCCAGGCGAATGGGCGGCGGCCGCGCCCGGGAGGAAAGGTCCGCCTCCGCCCGCCCCGGCCTCCGGGCCAGTCACCGCAGCTCAGCTCCCTACAAGGCCAGGCCGGCTGCCGCCTTCCCGCCCTCGCGCCCTGAGCGCCCGGGAGGCGCCAAGGCTGGTCCGCCCGCGGCTGGTTCTGCCCGGCTGAGTCCCCCCGCGGGCGTCCCCTCCCTCGCCGCTGAGGGATGTCTGGACCGACGGCCTTGTGCCCCCATTCTAGACCTTAATTACTACAGAACAGGCCTTAAAACCTTATTGCCACCCTTTGGCTGCTTTGCTTTACTTGTTTACTTACCTCCTCTTTAAGTGGACATTTTGGTTCCTAACCTCCTAGTAGGTGCAAAAGCAATTTTTAGTTCATTGTAATGAGAGATTCCAGTTTTGATTGCTTACTATGCAAAATAGTTGGGTTTTCATATTATTTCACCCATAGGACAAGCCCTCTGATTTTTTTATCCCCATTTTACAGATGAAGTCGCACAGTGGGGGGGGGGGGGCTAGAACCCAACTGTGTGACTGCCCTTCAGCACTCACTCGTACTGCTTCATACTAAACACACCTCTAGGGGTGGTGCCTGTGGCTCCAGGAGTAGGGCACCAGCCCCATATACCGGAGATGGTGGGTTCAAACCCGGGTCTGGCCAAAAACTGCAACAACAACAGTTAAAAATAAGAAAAGATTAAAAAAAAAAACAAGAAACACACCTCTACGATAGTCGCTGAAAAGGTTTATTTCGTATAAGCATCCTTCTGTTGTTTTTCTTTCTTTTAGAGACAGTCATTTTGTTGCTCTGGGTAGAGTGCTGTAGCATCATAGCTCACAGCAACCTCCAACTCCTGAGCTTAGGCGATTCCCTTGTCTCAGCCTCCTGAGTAGTTGGGACTACAGTGCCCCTCACAATGCGCGGCTATTTTTTTGTTGCAGTTTGACCTGGGCTTGGTTCAAACCTGCCCCCCCTCGGTATATGAAGCCGGCGCCCTACCCACTGAGCCACAGGCGCTGCCCTGTTTTTCTTTCTCTCCAACTTCATCATGTTATCTGAGTACACATACATTCTTTAACCATCTCTGGGGGATAGAGTTTATGGAATTTTTTTTTTTTTTTTTTGGGAGATAGTCTTACAGAGTCACCGTGGTAGAGTGAGGCACTAGCTCATAGCAACCTCAAATCCTCAAACTATTGGGCTCAAGTGATCCTCTTGCCTCAGCCTCCCAAGTAGCTGGGACTACAGGAGCCTTCCACAGGCCCAGCTAAGTTTATGGAAATTGTGAGCAACAGAAGTGAATTTTCTACAGAATAGAAGTTCTGTAGAAACTGTCCTTTTCTGTAGAAACAGTCCTTTTTCTGAAGTAGGAATGTTATGCCCCAACTCCATCTTGCTAAGGGCTTTCAACACTCCTTCTTTAAGACAGGAACCTCAGCTGAAAGAGTTTAGTAATAACTGCAAAACCTCAGCTTCCCCTTGTAAGGGCTCCCCTTACTTAGGTGTCGGCTCTTGTCAAATTCAGCTTGCATTAAGGACTCCTCCTGCCCTACTGAAAGCCCCTTAAAAAATTAAAAAGGTTTCCAACCCTGCTTCTAGGGATCAAGAGACTTTTTTTTTTTTTTTTTTTTGGTGACAGCCTCAAGCTGTCACCCTCTGTAGAGTGCTGTGGCTTTACAGCTCACAGCAACTTCCAACTCCTGGGCTCAAGCGATTCTCCTGCCTCAGCCTCCCAAGTAGCTGGTACTACAGGCACCTGCCACAATGCCCGGCTATTTTTTGGTTGCAGCCATCATTGCTGTTTGGTTGGCCGAGGCTGGATTCGAACCTGCCAGCTCAGGTGTATATGGCTGGCGCCTTAGCTGCTTGAGCCACAGGCGCAGAGTGGGATCAAGAGACTTTGAGGTGTGAGCCTGCTCTTGGCCCAGCTGATCAATAAAGGACCCTTGCTTAATTTGGACTCTGTGTTGGCTTCTCTATTCCACTTGCTTCAGGTATAACAGGAAAGGCAAAATGAAACCCCCCAAAATGGATTTGGATACAGAACAGGAAGAACTCAAGTTTTACCCCAACTCATACAAAATGGCCCCTGTGAAAATAGATGTTGAGATGCTTTTTCAAATTACAGCGTATAGGGTGGCATCTGTGACTCAGTGAGTAGGGTGCTGGCCCCATATACCTAGGGTGGCAGGTTCGATCCCAGCCTCAGCCAAACTGCAACAAAAAAATAGCTGGGCGCTGTGGTGGGTGCCTGTCCCAGCTACTCAGGAGGCTGAGGCAAGAGAATCACATAAGCCCAAGAATTGGAGGTTGCTGTGAGCTGTGATGCCATGGCACTATACCGAGGGTGACAAAGTGAGACTCTTTCTTAAAAAAAAAAAAAAAAAAATTTCAGTGCATAGTTTTTTTTTTATCCACCAAATGCTTATTAGCTGGAAGCTGATGTGGTAACTGTTGCTATCCGGGCAGATTGATCTTTCCACTGCCCTAGAGAAAGCCAATGTCCAGAGACAGCAAGGTTTACAGCAGAGAAAGAGTATATTCTGCACAGTGCTAAGGGGGGAGGCAGAAGCCATTTCTCAAATCTGCCTCCCCGAGAACTGGGGGGACCCAATTTTTAAAAGACAGTTTGCCGGGTAATCAGGGTCTGCTAATGGGCTGGTTTGGGGATGCAATTATCAGCCCTTTGGAATGGGTCACTGTCTGGGTCCGTCAGTGGATCCACTGGAATGCAGGACCTAGAAGATATCTCAAAAACTACCTCCAGGGCTTAGCGCCCGTAGCACAGTGATTATGGCACCGACCACATACACCAAGGCTGGCAGATTCATACCTGGCACGGGCCTGCTAAACAACAATGACAACTGTAAAAAAAATAGCTGAGCATTGTGGCAGGCGCCTGTAGTTCCAGCTACTCGGGAGGCTGAGGCAAGAGAATCGCTTACGCCCAAGAGTTGGAGATTGTGAGCTGTGACGCTACGGCACTCTACCAAGGGTGACATAGTGAGACTGTCTCAAAAAAGGAAACAGGCTCGGCGCCTGTGGCTCAAGTGGCTAAGCCGCCAGCCGTGTACGTACCTGAGCTGGCGGGTTCAAATCCAGCCTGGGCCCGCCAAACAATGATGGCTACAACCAAGAAATAGCCGGGCGTTGTGGCAGGCGCCTGTAGTCCCAGCTACTTGGGAGGCGGAGGCAGGAGACCCGCTTGAGCCCAGGAGTTGGAGGTTGCTATGAGCTGTGATGCCATGGCACTCTACCCAGGGCAACAGCTTGAGGCTCTGTCTCAAAAAAAAAAAAAAAAAAGAAAAGAAAAAAAAGAAACAAAAACTAACCCCAGGTTCTAAATAGGTGATGATATTTACAGACAAATGTTAAGAATCTTTACAGGCGATGTCATTTACAGAGAAAAGAATCTTTACAGGTGATGTTATTTACAGAGAAAAGTTAAGAATCTTTGCTCCTCTACAGGGGACAGCTGGTGCCCAATTATAGTGAAGAGAACAAGGGGACAGTGACTATTATCAAGGAAAGAGGAGACAATGACCAATTATTGTTATTTTAGCTAAGCCTGTTCCTTCACAGAGTTTGATTATTATCCTTATTTTAGCTTGGCCTGTTCCTTCTCAGAATTTGGGGGGCCCTTAACTTTAGTTGTTGCCTTGCACTCCTTCATCTATTTGTAAGGGTGGTTTTACTAGGAGTTCAAGAACACCCTCAATGGCATAGCAAGGCTCTGTCTCGAAAAAAATTACCCAGGTATGATAGTCCACGCCTAAAGTCCCACCTACCAGGGAGGCCAAAGCTGGAAGATCACTTGAGCCCAAGAGTTTGAAGCTATAATGAGCTATGATCATGCCACTGCACTGCAGCCTGGGCAACAGAGTGGGAACCCTGCCTGGGGGGTGGGTGTGTGTGGGAGGCAGTGCTTTTGGAGTAACTAGCATTTTAGTCTTTTTTTTTTTTGTAGAGACAGAGTCTCACTTTATTGCCCTTGGTAGAGTGCTGTAGGGTTACAGCTCACAGCAACCTCCCACTCCTGGGCTTACTCCTCAACCTCTCCTAGTAGCTGGGACTACAGGCACCCGCCACAACACCTGGCTATTTTTTGTTGCAGTTTGGCTGGGGTTGGGTTTGAACCTGCCATCTTCGGTATATGGGGCCCACCCTACTCCTTGAGCCACAGGCACCGCCCCAAGGGGATTAACTCTGAAGAATAGTCTCAGAACACCCAGCAGCTGGAACCAAGGGCCCAGGGAAGAGTGAGCCAAAAAGAGCCACAAAAGTGCTCCTAGAAGAGTGGAGAGGTCAGCAGGCTGTAAAAGATGAATAGTAAAAGATGATGATCTAGGAGAGGAAACTGGAGGCAGAACTTATAGCTCCTTGTAAGCCACTGCGAGTAATGCGGCTTTCACTCTGACATGGGAAGCCAGTGTTGGTTCAGAAACATAGCATGACCACATTCATTTTTTGAAGTATGTGGAGACTAGATTATAGGAGGGCACAGGTAGAGTCAGGGAGACACTTTAAGGTGATATTTATTGTTGTAATACATTTGAAGTTGACAAACACTCAGACGTGAGTGGTAGCAAAGAAGGTGGTGAAAAGTGGTTGGAGTTGGCTAGTTCTGAAGATAGGGCCAAAATAATTCCCTAAAGATTCATAGGGGAGGGAAAGAGATACCAGGGATTACTTTAGAGTTTTTGCCTGAGGGAATGAGAGATGTATTTGCCATCAACAAATCTAAAAGCCTGCGAATAGGGCAGGAGATAAAGGCAATGATATCAGAGTTTGTTTTCCATTAAATGGACATGTTGACTTCCACACGGAGGTGCAGATGAACAGTACAGTGCTAGAAACGAGAGTCAAGACTTCAAGGGAGAGCTGGACTACCGTTATATATCCTAAAGCATGGCTGAGATCACCAAAGGAGTGTAAATATAGAAGAGAAGAGGACTAAGGAATGAGCTCCAGGAGAAGAGGCTGAACAGCGAAGGCCACTGAGAAGGCACAGCCAGTAAGTTCTAAGGAAACTCAACAGCATGAGGTTCTAGAAACCTTGCAAGAAGTGATCATCAGGGTCAGTTGTCACTGATAGGTTCAGAGGATGAGGAGGCTGGGCATAGTGGCTCAGATTTGTAATCCTAGCACTCTGGGAGGGCTGAGGCTGGTGGATTATTTGAGCTCAGGAATTCCCAAACAGCCTGAGCAAAAGCAAGACCCTGTGTCTACTAAAGATAAGACAACTAGGCTGGGCGTGGTGGCTCGCACCTATAATTCCAGCACTCTGGGAGGCTGAGGCAGGCAAATTATTAATACTTGAGCTCAGGAGTTCGAGACCAGCCCGAGCAAGAGTGAGACCTTGTCTCTTAAAAATAGCTGGGTGTTGTGGTGGGGCATCTGTAATCCCAGCTATTTGGGAGGCCGAGGCAAAGAATCACTTGAGCCCAAGAGTTTGAGGTTGCTGTGAGCTATGACGCCAGAGCACTCAATCCCAGGGCAAATGAGTGAGACTCTGTCTCAAAAAAAAAAAAAAAAAAAGAAAAAAAGAAAGAAAGAAAGAAAAATAGGACAGCTAGTCAGGTGTAGTGGTCCATAGCTGTAGTCCCAGCTACTTGGGAGGCTGAGGCATGAGGATTATGCAAGTTTAAGAGTTTGAGGTTGCTGTGAGCGACGATGCCATGGCATTCTACCTGGGGTGACAGAGTAAGGCTATGTCTAAAAAAAAAAAAAAAAAGAAGGATGAGGACTAAGAATTCTCAGAACTGACCACTGATGGTACTCAACTGATACTCCTAAAAACAAAAAGAAAAAAAAAGAAACAAGATAAAAATGACCATTAGATTTAGCCATGTGCTACGGGGCATCTCACAAGGGCAAGGGTGAAACTCAGCAAATGTGAAATGTAAATGTCATGCCACGGTGACTGGGAAAATGCCAGGAAGGCTATGTTGACTATTGGGATGAAAATGTGACAAATGGTTTATGAAGCTAGTGTATGATGCCCCATGATCATATCAATGTACACAGCTATGATTTAATAAAAAAAAAAAAAAGGTATCTTTATCTGAACCTTAGAGAGTTTTATGAATACCAGTGTGTTACAAGCACTATGCCACGGCTTTTTTACTTGCTCAGATATTTTCAGTGGAGAAAGTAAGAGAGGTTGATAAGAAACAGACTTCTTGGGTTCACATAAATTCCTCAGTCCCTTGGGTGGCACCTGTGGCTCAAAGGAGTAGGGCATCGGCCCCATATGCTGGAGGTGGCGGGTTCAAACCCAGCCCTGGCCAAAAAACTGCCAAAAAAAAAAAAAAAAAAATCCTCAGTCCCCTATTTATTTTTATTTGAAACAAAGGGCTATGACATATTCCTAACAGTTTCCTGTCCTTAAGTTTATGACACTGCTTTCATCTCAATATTAAACTGTATAGTTCTTTGTCCTGTCTCTATGCTGAGAATGTCATTTGGGGGAGAAATTCTACGGGTAGACAGCGGATCTTTTAAGGAATGTTTAGCATCATAACAAACAGGCAGAACCTTTTTAATGACGACTCAATGCTATGGGTTTTTACCGCTATCAAATTTGAGGTGAATAGTGATGGAAAATAGGATTATGAGTGTTTGCTCTTCGACATCCAGCATCAGTTGATGGGCAAAGCAGTTATAAATAGTGTCTGATTTTAATTAATCACTGGAGGGGAGTGCACTGGCGTTTTGTGTTCACCATCATATCTTGGAAGAGCTGTTTATTTCTCAAACACAATCAACGGACCACACTTAAGGCAGGTCTAGTATGAAAAGGAAGGACACTTTTGTGTGAGGATTGATGGAGGAACTGTAGATCCACTGAGCTGTCACCAAAGTCATTACTTAGAGCGGTCATGGTCTATTATTGTTTTATTGCTGCACGAAAGCTGTTATTAGCAGCTCAAAATGTACACATACTGAAAAAAAAATTGAGATGATTTGTTAAACAACTTGAGCATTTTATTATGAAGAAATTTATTTTGTTTAACCACAATAAGGATTTTTTTTTTCTAAATACACTTAAAATACAGATTTAATCCCCCACCAGGAAAACACAGAATTTATATTATACTTTAGAATAACCAGTGTTGATATTGAAACTTAAACTTTAGTCAGGAATATATTATTTACCATATATAAAAAAAAATTTCAAAATTAAAAAGTATATGTACAGTTTATGTTGTCACCCTGGATTAGTTCTTTAACACAACCATACACACAATGTATATGTGATTCGTGCCCCTGTCAATAAATTATATTTTAATATATGGATATAGAGAGCTGAAATAAGACTTCTCTTGTTAAGCACAAGCAAATAAAATCTGACTTAAAATTAGAAATAAGATCTCACACTTGAGTTATTTAGAATTAAAAACACAGCTGTTTGTTGACTTCCATCAGCTACCAGATTGTTGTAGTTTATTATATTTCTGGTCTTTTTCAATTCTGCACCTTTCTTGCTTCTCAAATTTCCATGGAAATTCAACCATGGAGTCACCAAATCCTAGCATTTTTATTTTGTGATAACTTTTTATTTCTCTCCAGCTGTTTTGATCCTCACAGAAAATGCTCCAGTAAAGCCTCTTGTCCTGGCCCAGGTTCCCCACGTGCTGGTAGAGGGGGCCCCGTGCACTGGCCCCTGCCCTGGGCTCAACTCCCTCTCGTCCTGACACCCCTGCTGCTGTCCTGGTCTTTGTCTGTAGTCCCAGCATGATGAACGGTGTCAACAAACATGACCCTTATAGCCAAGAAGCGTCACGACTTGACTCTACGCTACATTCTGGCCTTCAGCCACTCCCATTTGGTCCCTTTGGGAGTTTTCTTGTTGAGTTGAATCCATCTAGTGGTGACCCACTGATCTGACCTCTTGAGAGAATATATTTGTCATTTCTTTTGCTTTAATCTTCTTTCTTCCCTTCTAAATGCTACTCCGAAACCCAATTCACATGACATTTATTAACAACATCAACCCAAACACACTATTTTTTCCTAAGCTCCTTTGGCATTGGCCACTGAGGCAACCTTGACCCATATGCTCCTTTGAACTCACATCGTGGGGCTCGTGCACCTTTGCGTGTTTGGATGCCAACGAGCATATAGATCCTCTGAAGCCAAGAAACGTGCCATGAATGTGCCTCCTCGAGTGACAGTGGGCATTCTGGCTTTCAGATACTCAAGAAGTCTTTCTGGGGGCAGTTTTGATTCATGTGTTTCTGATTCGGGCCGCCTACTCCTGCCTCAGTGCATGTAGCCCAAACATGGCTTAATTTAACTCTCTCCTACATGAGCCTGATTTAATGGTCCCCTGGGGGTGACTGATACCTAACAAATGTTCTCCAAATTTGAAGTAGCATTTACTTGTCCCAAATCAGAAAATAATTGAAGTTGACATCAATTTCCAACTGGGATAATGTTATGATATTGGAGGTTGAACAGAAATCTCGTTAGAAATTCAGCAAGCAAATAAAAGTGAAGCTATAAAGGAGAATTGTCAAATGTAGAATATCAGGATATATAATTTCATGATTATTGTCAAATACAAAGCTTAGGAAAAGAGCTTTGGCAGTTACCTCAGGTTTATCTCCCTTGCTAACACTCACAAGATTATCCCTGATTTTCTGCAGTGATAATCATGAAGAGGTTAGGGCTGAATGCAACGGGGCCATTAAAATCAAAACATCATGAATAGGTATTGTTAAAATATCCCAAGTTTTCTAATTTTCTTGAACTGTAATGATAGGTTTGAATGCATTCAACATATTTTAAGATAAATTTTATTGTGTACAGCTAAGATATACAGCACAAAGAAATCTACATAACATTAACTGTATCTGCTGCTGATGACTTATGAATGCTTAGGATCTAGGGAACGATCACAGTTACGTTATGACCATATTAGACGAGAGCTCTAGCAGGGCCTAAATTCTGCCCTCCTGTCCCCATTGTTGCTGCAAGTTACTGAAGGAGCTATTCAGAGATCAATGGTCAGATAAAAATGAAGGTAACATTTTATTTTTATCTTGGCTGGTGCCTAATGTTCCAATTAAGACTCCGGCAACCATAGGATGAAGCATGTACAAAACTTTAGAGGGACTCCCCCTTCATGGGAATGCCATATATAAATGTCTATGTCTTGTGACATTTGAAGGCTGCCCTTCAAAGGAGGATCCAGTGAAGAACCTCGCCCCCTACCCCCCTTCACAGAGGTGGCATCACCCAGGAAGCACAGGTCTCGGGTCATAGCAGCCCAATCAATGCTTAGCGACCTGGTTAAACAGGTTATTGTACCTTCGGGAGGATCCCCTATGAGACAGTGGACCTGTTGGTCCTCTTAAATAAGCACAATGCCTTTCAAATAATTATGTGATTTTTGTCATTTTCTATATACAGATCTTAGGATGATGAGCTACAGCATCATGTCCCTCAATACATCTCCCATATTTATTTAGTTGACATACGTTTTTTTGTTTGTTTGTTTTTAAGTGAGTCTCACTGTTGCCCTGGTTAGAGTACCATGGCAGGTGTCACGACTCACAGCAACCTGAAAGTCTTGGGTTTAAGCAAACCTTCTGCCTCAGTCTCCAAATACCTGGGACTAGAAGTGCCCACTACAACACCTGACTAATTTTTCTAATTTTAGTAGAGACAGGGTCTAGCTCTTGCTCAGGGTGGTCTGGAACTCCTAAACTCAAGCCATCGACACACCTCAGACTTCCAGAGTGTTAGGATCACAGGTGCCAGCACCACACCTGGGCGAACATAAGCTTTACATTAGCAACTCATAGGCCAGCTCTGCTCGGGCTTTCTGGGTGAGCTGGAGGGTTTTACTGTCACTATTGTTGCTGTTGCTCCCATTGTTTTGTTTATTTGCAGTTGTTTATAAAGAAGGAGAAGGACGATTAAATCAGCGGTTTCAGGACCAAGTCCTGGGTACAAATAATTTCCTCCCTGAGCCTTTGTTGAGAATAATGAAGGAAGTATATGCATGTGTGTGTGTGTGTTAGCAAAAAAGATAAAAGTGCTAATAATTAGAAATCCTAGAGATAAAATAACAAAGCATGGAAGGAGATTAAGCTCCAAATAACCACTGAAGCACTGTGAGCAATTTGTCTCATGTGTTTGAGTTCTGATAGCCACCTCCTCATCCGGGGTGGGGTGTCCTGCTGTAGCCAGAACTGATGGTTCATTTTCATGCCTTGGCCATTTTAAACATAGTGAAATCATTTCTTACGAGTGTTCATAAATATGTGTGGGAAAAAATATTCAAATAGCTCCCAGTTCTTAGGTCATAAGGAAAGGCACGTCGATTTTTAGGAACATAAGTGAAGACCAGGAAGATGCCGGATCGTTTGCAGCGGGACTCCATTTTTAGCAAAGACGTTTTGTGGATTTGGTCATAGAAACCTGAATCCAGATAAGATGTCATAAAATTTTTAATTTTGTCTTCGTTACTTATAGCAAAATAAATATGTCGAATCATTAGTTGAAATATTAATATGCAAAATAAAAATATCAAAACACAAATGTCCTGAGTGTCTTTCTAAGGAAGACACTGGATTTAGAAATAATAAATGAAGTGAAAAATCTGTACTTCTAAGGTTCACATTCCAAAAGGGAAAATAGAAAAGTGGAAGGAAAAAAAAAAAAAAAAAATTTATAGTAGGTGTGAACACCAAAGATCTGGTTTCCTTGTAAAGTGCTCTTATTTAACTATAATGAAAAGAAATTATTTAATTAAAAGGGAAATTAAAAATGTAAACAAAGAGTTCAAATAAAAGAAATTTATGACAAAAAGTATGTTAAAAGCAAGTTAATGCAATATAAAAGCTTTCCATTTTCAGGGGAAAAACATTAAAATTCTGATAAAACAAAGTTTTCAAGGATACTAGATAAATGCTATGATTTTCTTCAGGTAAGATATCAAATTGCTACAATTTTTTATAGATGTTTTTACATTTTTCTCGAATTAAAGGAGTACAAGCTTTTTCATTCAGCAAGTCAATGCCAAAAAATTTATTCTACAAATACACCTTCAAATATGACATAATATACGTAAAGCAACATTTATGATTCTGTTTTGAGGATATTTAAAGCAATTCAAGAATGTCAACATATCTATCTGTAGAACCGAGTTAAGTCAATTAGAACCTCGAAGATATACAGAGTTATACCGAAAATGTTGGATGCGCTCTTTAGCAGCCACTATGAAAAAATCCCTCAGAAGATTTCTCTTATTTCATTTAATAAATAGTTTAGGATAACTCATACAAAGTCATCAATGGATGGTGGGCCCTCAGAACTCCCTGACCTTGCTGGTATATAATTTTCACACATCATGGCAATTTCGTCAGGGACATGGGCAGCTGGGGGAAAAGCAACAAACCACCTGGGGCCTCACTGTGGGCTCCCTGGCGGCCAGTATAATCTAAAACAAGGTAAAATATTGCCTTAACCCAGAAAACAGAGGACATTTGCATGTCTCTGCATATCAGAGGAAAAAGAAGAATTTTCTTTTTTCCTGTAAGAGTGTGTTCTCTGTCTTTGAAATTCTTACAGTTCATTGTGTCGACCTCTGTCTGTCTTCATGTCTCTCGACTGCTGTATACACACACTTCTACCCACCTGTAGGCGCTGCGTTGATAGTATGTCTTAGGGGACATTCACGAATGTCTGGTGACGTTTTTGTTAGTCACAAGGGGAAGACAGGATGCTACTACAATCTGGTGTGAAAAGTCTGACATGCTAGTAAAGGTGCCACCATATTCAGGGAAGCCCCTCATGGCACGGAAGTGTCTGCCAGGCCCTGTCAGCAATGCCCAGCATTCAACCTCTGACTCCAGCAGTAGCTGTGGAGATCTTCCTCTGTGCCAGCCCTGCGTCTGCGAGCACTCATTCTCTAAGGCCCCACTCAGGCAGAGGTAAGACAGGATTAGCAGACGGAAGAGATTGTCATCTGGTGACAGGCAGCAGGCAAGCCCAGGAGGATGCTTGACCAGCTGAAGTGACCAGAAATGAAAGATGGAATCTGGTATTGTGTCCGCAAGGAAGTGGGCTTTCCACAGAATCAAGCATAACCAAATTTCATGGAGAAACACTTTTATAATCATTTTATATTGTCTCTCAAAGGGAAATGAAATTATTTTTCTTTCTTTCTTTTTTTTTTTTTTTTTAATAGATCTTGGTTTCTGGGAAAAGGAACATAAAGTGTCAATAGGTCAGTAAGATGTTAATTGACTCTTCTTCTTCACGGTAGTGAATTTGCAAAATTAGTTTGTTAAAATGGCTTACTGGGAAGTGATCCGTGTTAATAAGCAATAAGGAGCTGTAAATAATCAGGTTTCCTAGAATTTCTAGGATTTGATATGAGCTTTATGTGGGCAGTCGAGTTGTAGTTGAATGACTGATTTTTAAGTTTAAGATTTACCCTTTCTTTTCTTTACTTATCCCTTTCCCCATTTTTCAGGTTTTTCAACATCAAAGCCAACTTCATATTTAGCCCTTTTTCCTGTACAGTAGTTGAGCACTTAGAGAACAGTACAGGAGTAAATTCTGACTGAACACATGCGTTCTTTATTTACAAAGTAAGTTTAAAAGAAATTAATTCTGTATGCAAAAATATACTGGCTATTCACTTTCAATTCATGAAATTAAAAAATGAATATGATATTACTTAGAGCACGGTACAATTTTTTGTTTCACTGTAATAAACTCATCTACCTTTTGCATAGAAATATGATGCACTTTTCATCTGAATGTAATAAAAATAATCAAAAAGGCAAATATTTAACTCAATTTTCTTCTCAATTCTATCTTTCTTTGCTTAACTCCAGGAATCACAAAATTAGCTAAAGTGGGATTCAGAAATCTTCTCAGGGATTCAGGGTACGAGATCTACGTGAACAAAACCTTCACATCTTTCCCTTTGGGGCATCTTTGTCCGAAACAGTGGTCAGGAACGGAGAGGTTTTTGCATCTTCTGTAGGGAAGGCCACTGCAGAGAACTTCCTCCGAGCGGAGCCTGAGCCCTGCCCTCCCTAACCAGGCACCTTCAGTCATTGGCTTTCATTGAGTTTCCTTGACTCCTTGTCCTGAGGCTAGCTCTTGTTGGCCTCTGTCTTACAATTTAAGATCAGACAATTTTTTCCATGAAACTTATTTTCAACACAACATCTCAAGCTCAAAGATTGTATTGTTCTCACACTAAATCCTCAAACAGAAGGCTTAGGTTTATGGCTATTGGTGAGTGACTACTTACCTCCGTATATTTTATAACCAAACCTGTTACTTTTCCCTTTAGAAATCCCTAATTTAAAAAAAAAAAAGCAAAAAAAAAAAAGCTTTGGGTGGCGCCTGTAGCTCAAAGGAGTAGGGTGCTGGCCCCATATACCAGAGGTGGTAGGTTCAAACCCAGCCCCGTCCAAAAACTGCAAAAAAAAAAAAAACCTTCAAGGAAACAGTTCTCCAGCAAGCAGGGTGTGTATTCCATTTAAGAGGGAATATCAGCAAGTAATAATACAAATGAATGTTTCTGTACCTTTTTGTCAAAGAGGGAAATGCTCTAAAGGCAAACTTGGCCTCCTGGAAACTTGTGAAAATGTCTTTGTATAAGGATGGCTTCTGAGTCTCTTAGTCTGTATGTGGGTCCTCTATGGCATTTTGTTCTAATTGTAATATCAATTCTTACAAATCCATGACAGTCCCATGAAAAATGCACCACACCTGTCTTGGGTGTGACATGTTAACAAATCTTTTAATCGTGTTCTGTTTGCTAACATTGTGGCTTTTGCACTTTGTGACTATGCAACAGAACATGTTTTCTAGATTAGATATTTCTAATCTAGAAATTGGTGTTAGGGTGTGGTTTTCTGTCTGGTTATCTGGTAGAATTTGGCCAATTCTACTTTTGATGAGAGATGGTTCAGGTGGGGAGAAAAAGTACCTACTGTATATACCCGAGTATAAGCCGAGTTTTTTTCGGCACAAAATTTGTGCCGAGTTTGGGTTTTTCGGCACAAATTTTGTGCCGAAGAAACTCGGCTTATACTCGAATATATACGGTGAGTAACTTGCAGTGGAAGAGCAGGTAGTAACTGAGAGTTCTCACTACTACTGTGCTTACAAACATGTGCCTTAGCATCAAGACACACCAAAGGGTGAGTGCTTTCAAATACTGCATCAATTAAGCTTTTCATTGAAATTTTACCCTCTAAATGAGACTTTTTAAGACATATTCTAATACATTTATTTTAAGATCAAGGAAAAAACATTGTCCTTGCCTTTTTACATAGACGATCCCTGGTGGATCTGTTATTCTCTACAGAGTTCGTCTGTTACTGGTCACTTTATTTTTTCTTCAAATCAGTAGCCTATAACGGGCATCTGACTACATTAAAGATGCCACAACAAGGGCAGAGTTTATCTGGGAAACGTTGTCAGCTCAAAAAGAACATAGTTGAAAAGACTGAGGGAAGTCAAAGAAACAGCTACAGTAAAGGAAGCTTAACTGTTTTCTAAGCACACAGCTCATCCTCATGCACCAGAAGCTGAGGGCGCGTCTGGTGTTGGGAGCCGTGCTCAGGCTCCGCGTCTCCCTCCCATATACAATTTCCTTCCTTTCATTTTTCCCTGGCGTGTTCATGTCCTTGCTGTCTTCCTCAGGGGGCATCCTCCTTGCACTCGTCCATCTAAGAGAACATTTTCTCTTTTAAAATCTTTCTGTCATTATTCTTGTTTTCTTATGACTTCCGTAGCAGAAGCAGCAAACTAATTAAATCAAGAATAAACTGATGATAACTAACTCATCCATTCCGAGAGTTCTTAATTTATGAACATTGCTATTATGTCCAAGTATTACGTTGCAATTAAAAAAAAAAATTAGTGCCATGTGGCACACCCCTCAACTTGGATGCTACCTAACAAGTGCCAGCAGTGTAACCCAATTGCATGTACCTTTATATTAATCCAAAATTTTTTAAAAAAATTAAAAAATAGTGCTCAGTGCTCTCACCACCCCCCACCCCCAAGGAAAGAGATGTGACAGGGAAGATTAAGATGGGTGTTGTACGGATGGACTGAGGGGTTTCGTCTGTGACTTTTTCACTGGACAAGAATCACACACTCAAATGCTCTCTGGAGATGGCAGAGAGTTTGTCACTCAGATCTGACAGAACAGGTGTAAGACGGCAGGGAGAGAAGGCATGGTGAGCACACGGGAGCAGCTGCTGCCCAACTGGACCACAGTTGCCAAGCAGAGGTGTGGGCTTGTCCAAGGTCCCAGACTGTCCCTTGTTCAGCCACAAAGAATCTTCATTATGCGAAATCCTCTCCATTTTAGAAATGCAGGACAGACCAATGTTCATACATCTGGGTAGTAGCAGCTAGCCACCTCAGCTCAGGAGGGCTAATTGACAATCCTGGCCTGGTCAACTCCATACGCTGGTAATTCCAGAGTGATTGGAAAAAGCATCCAAAAAACACTTCTGGACCTAAAAGAGGTGGCATCTTTCTGTTGCCTCACTTTGCAAATTCAGAGATTGCATGGTTTAATATGCCAACAATGTACTTAAATGTTGTTAATACCTCTACATGAATAAAGGTTACCTGATTATTAACAAAACAGTAGATTTGCCAAGTTTTTCTGCAATCTTGATATTCTGGTTTCCTAAATTAGAACTCTAGCATTTCAGCAGCCCAACTTGCATAGGATACATTCTAGATTTCTTTACACAAGAGCAGGAGATAGACATTTTGAAAACTAGATTGACAAATAAAATTTTTAATTGGAATTCTTCGCACTTTAAAGTATAATTAATAACAATGAAGTGTACAGATGGGAAAATTAATGCTCGATGAGTTTTGACATATGACCATATAGTACAATACAATCAAAATACCAAATCCTTTTTTCACCCACAAAGTTTTCTTGCACACCTTCTCAGTCCATCCTTCCTTCTGCCCTTGGTTGCCAAGGAACCACTGATCCCTCTGATGTTATTATGAATGAGTTTAAATTTTCTAAAATTATATATAAATAATATTGTATGATATGTATTCTTATTAGTCTAACTCTTTTCATTCAGACTAATAATTTTGAGATGTATCCACATTTCTTTATGTAATAATAGTTCATTCTTGTTATTGCTAAGTAAAATTCCTTTATGGATATGCTGCCTTATTTTATTAATCATTGATGGACATTTGGAGTTTTTCTTCCAGTTTTGAGCTATTACAAATAATGCTTCTATGATTGTTTTTATAAAAGTCTTTGTGTGGGCAAATGTTTTAATTTTTCTTGGTAAATAAACATTTAGGAGTAGAATAGGTAGATCATATGCTTTATCTTGAATGTTTGAAAAAGTAGCCCAAACCTTTTCCAGTGAAGCTGCACATCTTACAATTCCTCCTGTAGTGATGAATTTCAGTTGTCCTATTTCTTTGCTTATGTTCAATGTTCTCAGCCTATTTAATTTGAGTCATTGTAATGAACGTATCATGGAATGTCACCTTATTGTGATTTTAATTTCCATTTCTCTCATAATTAACAATGTTAGTATTTTTTCATGTGCTTCTTGGTCATTCAAATATCTTCCTGTGCAACATTATCAGTTAAAATCTTTTCCCATTTTTACTGGGATTTTGCGCTTCTCTTTGAGAAATAGAGTTCTCTAGATGTTCAAGATGCAAGTCCCTTGAAATAAGTGGTACAGGTAATTTCTCCCATATTTATGCTCTTAATTTTCATTTTTCCATTTATGTTTCATAATTTTGTATGCTGTAGAAGAAAAATTATATTTCATTGAATTTTTTATGTTTAACTTGTATTCTATGACCTTCCTAATTTCAATTACTACTTCTCATAGCTATTTTGAAGATTCTCTAATTTTTTTCTATATAAACAATTGTATCATCTACAAAGAAGGGTGATTTAACTTTCCCCTTTTGGCCTTCAATATTTTCTGTGTGCTGTATTGCAATGGGAGGCATCTTTAGCACGTTCTTCCCTGATGAATGAAGCCTACATCATCTGCTATGATGGGCTCCTGCTGGTCCTCAGGGATTTTCCGCCTACCTTCAAATCTACCCACTGTTCAGGCGAGGGAGAGCATGTGCTGCTCTCTTTTATTCTTTTCTCTTTCTTTCTCTTTCTTCTTTTCTCTCTGCCCTCTTTTCTTCCTTGGGTACTATGCCTCAGCCTTACAAGAAATTTCTAGTCCCTTTGTCTCTTATTCCTGCATTTTTAAAATTCTCTTTGCCCTTCTTTGTAATTAATCTTCTGCTGATTAATTATTCTTTGTATTAAAATTTCCCTGTTGAAATTACTGGTGGACTTTTTGTCTCCTAAATGGAACTTGACTAATATGAAGAGTGTATATTTTTCATGAATGCCCTTTATTAGGTTGAGAAGAAAAGTTCCCAAAGGTTAATAGTTTGAGGAGGGTTTTATTATGGAGAAATGCTTAAATTTGGTCACATGCTCTTTATTACATCAATAAAAGTAAAAATATTTTTATCTTCTTTTTCTATGCATTTGTTCAGTTACAGTGATAAGTTTTTTTGTTTGTTTGTTTGTTTTTTATGTTGATCCACTCTCTTCTAGACAGAGCCTACATGGTCGTGTGACATTATAAGGGTCACCGTATTGTCTCTGCTCTATGGTGACAAACTCTCTCATTCTAGACAGAGTCTACATAGTTGTGTGACATTAGAGTGGTCACAGTATTATCTGTGCTCTACATCGACCCACTCTCTCATTCTAGACAGAGTCTACATGGTTGGGTGACATTAGAGTGGTCAAAGTATTATCTATGCTCTACATTGATACACTGTCTCCCAGATAGAGCCTACATGGTCGTGTGATATTAGAGTGGTCACAGTATTATCTCTACTCTATGTTGATCCACTGTTTCCTAGACAGAGTCTACATGGTCGGATGACATTAGAGTGGTCACAGTATTATCTATGCTCTACATTGACCCACTCTCTCATTCTAGACAGAGTCTACATGGTCGTGTGACATTAGAGTGATCACAGTGTTATCTATGCTCTACATTGACCCACTCTCTCATTCTAGAGAGAGTCTACATGGTCGTGTGACATTAGAGTGATCACAGTATTATCTGTGCTCTACATTGACCCACTCTCTCATTCTAGACAGAGTCTACATGGTCGTGTGACATTAGAGTGGTCACAGTGTTATCTATGCTCTACATCGATACACTGTCTCCCAGATAAAGCCTACATGGTCGTTTGATATTATAGTGGTCACACCATTATCTATGCTCTACGTTGATCCACTGTCTCCCAGACAGAGCCTACATGCTCGTGTGACATTAGAGTGGTCACAGTATTATCTATTCTCTATGTTGATCTACTCTCTCATTCCAGACACAGCCTAGAATAGTTGTGTGATATTACAGTGGTCACAGTATAATCTATGTTCTATGTTGTTCGGTTGGAATTTCATAATTCTTTTGTCTATATACACAAGGGGTTTGGGTTTGTAATTTTCTTTTTTGGTAACTCTGTTCAAGTTTTGCTATAAGGAGATGGTAAACTAAAAATGAACATTAGTAGAACCATGCTTCCTCCTTCTCCATTTCTGAAAACATTTGAGTAATTGTGGTGGTATTGCTTTATAAAATTCAGCAGAGACATTTCTCTGTCTGGAGTTTTGGGAATTCCAAAAAACTAAATTTAAAATATTTTCTTTTATTTAGAAATAAATCATTCAAAATTTATTGAAGAATCAGAGAATGTTATGGTTGTTCTGTTCAATCTCATCTTCTTCTTCTTTTTTTTTTTAGGGATTTCGTGTGTTTTATTTGCCACTGGCTTCACATCATTAATTGCATGCCTAAATGAATGACTGGTTTCTAAATATTTCTTTTGTTGTTGTTGTTAAAACATAGCTGTGTACATTAGTGCAATCAAGGGGTAAAATATGCTGATTTCATATACAGTCTGAAATATTCTCATCAAAATGTTCAACGTAGCCTTCATGGCATTTTCTTAGTTATTGTATGTAGACATTTGTATTCTCCCTTTAGTAAGTTTCCCCTGTACTCATTCTAAGATGCACGGTAGATGTGGCCCCACCTATTATCCTTCCTCCACCTTAACCTCCCCCCACCCTTCCCCTTCCTTGGACCTTTCCTCATAGTCTTGTGCTATAGTTGGGTTATAGCCTTCATGTGAAAGCTATAATTTAGC
>CAUYPK010031729.1:0-123872 GCA_963574355.1 Loris lydekkerianus | reverse complement strand
AGCCCCCACAATATGAATTTGTGTGCATTTCTAACACCTACCACCCCGCATCTTTTGAAACAATATCATCAAAAGGAACTCTAAAGGTGGGCAGCTCCTGTGGCTCGGTGAGTAGGGCACCGGCCCCATGTACAAGGGTGGCGGGTTCAAACCCAGCCCCGGCCAAACTGCAACAAAAAATAGCTGGGTGTTGTGGGGTGGTGCCTGTAGTCCCAGCTACTCGGGAGGCTGAGGCAAGAGAATCGCCTAAGCCCAAGAGCTGGAGGTTGCTGTGAGGTAAGATGCTACGGCACTCTCCCAAGGGTGACAGTGAGACTCTGTCTCCAAAAAAAAAAAAAAGCTCTCTAGAGGGTATACTCTAAAAGCACTCACGTACAGAAACCTTTTACACACTACAGAAATTAGTCTCAAGACTAACTACTCAGTAGTTTAGGTATTAAGTTAACCCCTGGGCCAAGCTGACAACTTGGAAAACCGGGTGATTCAGTGCAGTGTTACACGCATCTTATTTTTTAATGACATGGAAGATTCAAAAAACCAGCAAAGCACCACAGGGACAACTCAGAGTTGGCACAGGGGTGGAAGACTTTATAAGAATATATAATTTTATTCTCTCTAGGGTAAATGATGAGGTTCAGGCTTACTGACCCAAAGGAGACTCTTGCTGTATTCTAATATCTGAAAGCGCTGAACTTTGAGGGGAAAGGTATACATTTTTGTCTGTGGACGCTGCATTGGTTAAGACCCATCATTCTTTGACAGTCATAGAGCAGGAGTGCCTGCCTCCCTCTGAAGTCAACTGCAGGGAAAGGTCCTTGTTTGATAGCTGTTCAACTGCTAAGAGAATCAGCAGTTCACGTTCCCAGAAAATGAAATACGTTTCACATACTATTTCCCTTCTTTCCTTCCCCTTTCACTCAGTGGGGTCCCAACAGATAAAATGAGCAAAGCTCTGAAGAATGTGAAGGCCACTCTTTCTACTTAACATAGGAGCACACTCTGCTTCCTGGTGTCTCTACAAAAGTCAGAAAATCTGACAACAACTGGCCGGAGTGCTGCAGCAGCGGCCCCCTTTGTGCTGTCTGGTTCTCCTCGCTTCCCACCCAACTTGCCTACTTCTTTTCTGTTACCTGTGTGGCCACCATAACAATTTGAATTTGAGCCCCAAGTTACTCTAAGGACCAAAATCCCACCTTCCTATCACACTGGATGTGGTATCCAGGCCAGTGTCGGTAAACGTTCCCACCATGCCTACTTCCTAACTCCTTAAGAAAGGGAGATAAGGATAAACACAGCTTCATGATAAATGCCAAGACCAGCCAAACTAAACACAGATACCAAGAGTACAGCAGGATTCCTTCCTCAAACCCTATCCTACCAACCTTATTTCAACATGTCGACTAAGCAAAGGAGTTATCAGTTCAAAACACAAATTATTGGATACAGTCTTCAAGCTGAATGACATACACACATAGGTGGGAGGTGTGATCCAGGCAGTCCTACAGACTAAATCAAAGGGTGGCCCGAATGTGATTTCAACACAGGAGCAGAGGACTGGTACTGATGGACCCAGACAGTACTGAAGTTTAACTCCTGCTTTTTCACAAGTGAAACCAAACTCCCTTCCTTACCCAGAGATCTTGTCCAAAGTCACTAAGATGATCAATGTCATCTCAGGATCTAGCATCCTATTCTCATTGAAAAAATAAATACCCTCCCTCAAATGCTGATGGCATTTAAAGTTGAGCCCACTGGTCACACTCTTCAGAAGAGCACAAGTGGGCTCAGACACCCACATCCTAATAGTTTCTGCCTTCTACAGAAAGAAATATACAGTTTTTAAGGAAACACTCTCCCCATCCCTTTTTTAAGATAATGTCCTTGTAACTCATACCTTAAGCTCAGGTATCTGTGCTTAAGACAATGAAGAGAGGGAGCTTAAAGAGACTGGACATGTTACTCTGAAACAGAGCTGGTATCTCCCCCCCAACTACGTCTTGTTTTTTTTGTTTTTTTTTTTTTAGACAGAGGCTTTCTTTGTCACCCTTGGTAGAGTGCTGTGGCATCATCATAGCTCATAGCAACCTCAAACTCTGGGGTACAAGTGATCCTCTTGCCTCAGCCCCCTGAATAGTTGGGACTACAGGTACCCCCCACAAGGCCTGGCTGTTTGGGGTTTTTTTGTTGTTGTTGTTGTTAAAAGACAGTGTCTTGCTCTTGCTCAAGCTGGTCTTGGAACTCCTAAGCTCAAACAATTCACCTGTTTCAGCCTCCCAGAGTGCTAAGATTACAGGTGTGAGCTACTATGTGCCTCCAAACCACATTTTCTGCTATCAGTTTCTTTACAAAGCAAATATTTATACTTTAGTAGAAAAACCCTGAGCTAGACTGTTCCTTTTCCAATCCCCACCCTCAACCCCCAGGTCTGCAGAATGCTCCTCTCCAGTACCCTTGGAATGGAGAACTTCATTCGCTCTCTTTTGTTACGTAATAGCAGCCATAGGAGAGGTAAGAGAAAGTGTCCCCAAAGAATCCTAAAGGCCCCTCTGTCCAGCTGAGAGAACTGAATTCCCACAGGGATATCAGAGCTGGGATGTTGGGGCTAATTTAGAATCTTTGTGCTTCCATGGCCAAAAGCATTTTCACTTTTTGTGGAAATGCTCTTAATGTTCACAGACGTGGCTACACACCAAAGCAGGAGCTAAGGTACAGAGAGAAATGGGTGTTCGATAGAAAACCACAGAGAAAAGAAGTAGCCAAAGAGTTGCTTTAAAATAGTTCCTTTATTTTCAAAAACACTTCACTGTAAATGACTGAACTTTGATCTTCGGAGTGTGGCCTCAGCCAGCAACACAAACATCAGCAGGGAGCTTGTTCAAGATGCAGGGTCCCGCTCCCCACCACATCTACTAAAAGAGAATCTGCATTTTGACCAGGTCTGTCCTCACTCTGTGCACCCCAAGCGCTGTGCTGGAAGAATCTTAATGGTGAGATGTTAAGAATAGGTCCCTACCTTCTAGAACATATATAATGCTCTGTGCAATACCTAGATTTAAATCATCAGAACTTATTTAAAAAAAAAAAAAAATACAGATTTCTGGGCCCCATCTCAGCCCCACTGACTCACAATCAGCAGCACTCAGGAAGCCCCAGTGTTCACTCCAGTTTGACAACCAGAAAGCAATTTCAAATGTGCATCTCCACTACGCCCTACATAGGGGCCAGTTTCAATGTACTGCTAAACTGATCAACACACTGTAACCGAAAAATCGGCAAAACCTTCAAAAAAGCATGTTATAGCTTTGTGTACACCTTAAAGGAAATAGGGTGGGGGCACTGTTCTGGAATTCTTATGAACGATACACATCTCTTTACAAATAGTTTTTTAAGAGGAAATGTGTGCATTCTCAGTAACACATATACATTCTTTCAGTGCTAACTTCATAGAAAACAAGCAAACGTGGAACACACGTGCATACATACACATACACACATACACACACCCTTTGTCTGAAACAGGAGGCAACCACCTGAGAGCGCACACCTCCTATGTACTCACCGCCAGACAAAAACAGACCAGCTAAGGAAGGAAAACACTCTGCCTAAATCTAACATTCATTTTGTCTAGGACCAAACCAACTCCAACTAATTTAACAAGCGGCAATAAATAACCCATACTATGTTACCTATTAGTCATTAAACACCCTTCCCTTTTAATTAAAGAAAACTTGAAAACTGGTTCTCTAAGGGGGTCCGAAATTAAAACTCACTTCAATGTTTAAAAAACACTCCATTTGATACAATCTGGACAAAACACATAATGAAAACTCTTATTTAATGTTGGATGGGAGGTGGTAATTCAAAGAATTAACTGACCGCCACGTGAGGGAAACACACAAGATGCCTGGGCTGCTGGGTACCTCTTTCCACGGCATGCTTTTAAAGGCCCAAGCTTCAATTCAGGAGTTGAAGCCTAAATGCTTTCTGTTAATATAAAGAATCAAAATATATTAAAAGATCGTACTTCCAATGGTTTCAATTTCCCTGTTGATACAAGTTGCCTAAAAGAGCAAAGAGCTATTAGTAACAGTCGGAGATGAGTATGAGGTGACAGCCAAATGCAAACTTATGCTTTCTTTCCCTGCCACTGCAGACTGGCAAGAATAGGCAAGAACTCTTTAATAAACACCACCACTTTATTTCAGTTCAAAATGTTCTTTTTCATTCAATTAAGTTTTTAAAACATGACTATAATTTGACTACATTAATAACACAATGAAGCAAGCCTTCAGGTAAAGTAACATGGACAGACAACGGTATCCAAAAAGCAAAGTCACCCTAGGCAGAGGGAAAGGAATAAACGTCTCTGGAAAGAACAATAGTTGCCCTTCATTTGATTGTTAAAGTATTGAGGCGAAGTCCTTCCCCAGCCACGACATAAGGTGCATGCTCTTCCATCAAATCAACAAAGGAGTTGGGTAGGTCTTACAGCAGAGCATGGGGGCAACGGGTATGACAGAGGAAGGAAGAGAGAGGACACGCGAAATCGGGCAAAACAGGAAATTTGAGGAAACTACTTCTCAAGTGTAAATAAGGTTTTCTGTTACTTTCATTATTGCAGAAGCAAAGACGCTCCATTCAATGGAAGGTGCTAAGTTTTCTTGTAAATCTCTAATTTCTCTGCACGTGCGCATAGGTTCACGCTGTGCTGAGCTGGTATCTCATACACAAGTTGTTGACATCAGAAGAGTACCCAGAATTTATTTCAAGCGTTCCCCTTGAACTTGAGTCTATTCAAATCCCAACTCCTCCACCCACTACTGGCTTTGGGACTCAGGACAATGTATTTATCTTTCTGAATATCACTCTCTTCTCCAGAAGATGGGGGTAAGAGCAATTCCTGCTTTACAGAGACAGGCAGTGTCCCGAAATACCTAAATTACTCAGGAACTGAAACAGAGTGAGTGCTAAATACACTTGGTATTTTTATTAATAACAGGGTAACTCTACTTTCAAAAATCAACTCACGGAAAATCAGAAAGTCGGTTGTTGGTGGGTTACTACCATCAGTGGCTTTATTTTTAAACAAAGTATTTTCAGGTTACTGCTAAAGAAAATGCCCCATATGAAAAAGATTGCCCTGGAAATTTATCTCAGAGATGTGTCATTTACCTTCAAAAAAAGCAGAAAACACAAACACATCTTCTCATACTAGAATATAAAGATAGGTATTTGAGAGTGTTAACAGAGTGTGTGGCTAATGAAGGCAGAATTTTCTCATTCGCACATCTCTGCCTTATTCTTAAATATCTTTGCTAATCCTCACTATGAAACTTTAAAAAAAAAAAAAAAGAAAAAAGAAACAGCAAAGCATCCAAAAATCCACAGAAATCAGGGTGAAAATCAAATTAATAACTATTATATAACATACTCATACATTAATATAATTTTAAAAATATAAAATTCTGATGAAATAAAAGCCAACCTAATAAATTTGCACACACTGGATTCAAGCAAATCCACAGCAGTGCTGTACACACACAGTCTTAGAACATCTATGTAAGTAACAATTACTGTACTATATTGCAATTTTATTATCAATTAGTGGGGACAATTATTCACCAACAAACAAATCCTCCCTTTCTGCCAGGTACATACATCAAATATCCTCGGTAATCACAAAAGAGACCTGAATCTTGATGTGAGAACAATCCACATTCCCATCTCTACCCCCAACAAAATCAAACCAACGACTTCATCAAACTAGGAGGCCAAATGGAGTAAAGACTCAAGGGGTGTCAAATTCTGGTTACAGTGTTTTTGCAGATTTTTATCGAGTACACGTCCCTTTAAAGCATATTTGTCTGTACTATTTCTCGCATTTCAGCAATTGAGAAGTCCTGTGCACGCAAACAGTAGGGGAAATGGCTCAAGCACTGGGTAAAAATACACAGTGTGTCTGACAGGCACCACCAAAGCAATAGGAAAATACGCCTCAGAAATAGGATTTTACTGATATTTATTGGTAGGTTTGTTTGCCACGATTCTTATCCATTTCTTCTCCTTCCTTTTCTTCTTTTTAGCAAAACACATCCTGCTTCTCAGCCCCCGACCTCCTTGCGCAGGACGGCACCATTGTGCTCAAGCGCCTCGCAGCACATCCCAACCAGTATTGGCTATGACTACGGCACCATGCGCCAATTTCAGGAAAATGAGAGTTCAGCCCTTTCTTTTCTTTTCATTTTCGTAATCTCATAGAGGCACAACTGTTCCAGAAACCAGCTCCCCTACCAGTCAGATATTTACACTAAAACCTTTACTAAAGGGCTTGCTATTACAATGCTATCTCATTGATACAAGATTACTTCACTTCTGAACCCACATCAAGCTACATAATACTCTAACGTTCAAAAACATTGCCCCTCGAGAAAGATGCAGCCCAGATTATTTTCATGTGCTTATGAGAGCAGAATGCCAACATTTTTACTTAATGCAATGCAAATCTCAAAAAAGGAGAGTTTAACTATGAAGACAAGGAAATACAGGCAAATATCCTGTCAATGTGCACGCGTCCAATGCATAGTACTGACACACACATTACACAGACATAGGTCAAGCTATAATCACCCTGGATCAGAACTTTAAATATTGTCAATCTCTCAAGATGCAACCCCATTTTCAAAAGCCCAAACAAACATGAGATCAGATAAAGTATATATTTTTTAAATGTAGAGGAAAATGTAGTATTTTGGTGCATGACAAGGTGCGATATTCCGCCTTTTTACTCTGATTTGCAAAATAGGTCGTATGTCAAGAAGGTAAGAGAATATAGCATATACCAACCCATTTAGCAAATAGTATAGAAGACCTACTCTATATCTTTACTTAAATGAAAATACTATCCCTCCCCCTATTTATTTCTTTAGCTGGTAGAAACCCCACCCTGTAAGGAACACAAGCGTTAAGCAATCTCTTGCAATGGACCATTTTACTCATTCTGTAATTTCTTACCCAAATTACACAGGTATAATTATTTTGACACTGTAATGAAAAGAAAATGGGATTTGGGCACCGTAGGTTTATCTAATAACACTATTTCTTGCCAGACTTCACAGCACTGACAGTCACAAAGAACCTTGTCCATTCCAATAGGAAATATTTGATTTTACTGTAGGAACATTATTTATTTTCACCAAGTTGCTATTATCAAAAAGGATATGATAGCTGAATAATAAAAATGAAATCAAGAAATTCTGGTGTTTCAAGGCTTTATTTTTTTTTTTTCTGCTCTCACTTTTGACATTTTCTTTCCCTGGAGAGACAAGATAAAGTGCTGTCATAAATGGGTGACTTTTCTTGTCAAATGACAGATTTGATTCTCCATGGCAACCACAAATCAAGGTGCTAGTAGGAATTAAAGCTTCTCTTAAAAGGCATTTATGTTTATAAAATGAATTTAAATTAAATGGGTATTAGGTACAGTCGTTACCTCAATTTATTTATTGACTGAAGAGCTGTGTTTTCCAAGAAGCACATCTGCATTTCTAAGGAAAGATAACATATTGTCTTGACAGATGTATAAACAAAGTGAGTTACAAGGTCATGCTTCACACACTAGTTTAGAGACCTAAGAAGGGGACACAGATGGACATCTAGCAGTTTCGAAGTATTTAAATACCGGAAAAGGTGTAAAAATTACCTACAGGGAAACAGATGAAGGGGTCTCGCTAGTTCTTCCAACACAGCTTTTTTATATTCCCAGTTAATAAAGATTTGTGAAATTGTCACAAACAGAATGCCAAAAGGCAACCTTCCCTTTTATCTTATGTCCCTTGAGGAACAGATACAGATTTTTAAAATCTCATCATTGCAAATAAATATTTCATGCAAAATGAAATTATTTTAGCCCCCAAATTCAAGTACAGTTAAAATGAAACATTTGCTTTCTAATAATGTTTTGAAGAAAGGCAAAACACACAAAAAAAAGATCATGTATGATGATTTCAGAGGAATGAGATAATTAATCGGTAGGTTAAGCTGATTTCAATTTTCCCTAAGAAATGAAAGCTGATTTGCTTCATTTTTTTTATAGCATTCTTGGCCATTAGAACTTAAGCAGCAAGGTAATGTGCTATTGGGTCCTAAAATAATAAATCAGGTCTAATCTTCTTAATGTTAGCAAACCATTTAGCTAGTGTAGAGGAGTGAGGGTTTTAAGGTCATAAATAATATTTTAAAAGTTGAAGTACAGCTCATTTTTAGAAGTTTCCATCACAGCAGAGGGCAATGCTAGCCTGTTCTAAAACATATATTGTCAACAGCCCAGTCATTCTAATAGACATGTTTAGCTTAAAATTAAAAAAGAGAGAATAGGTGGGTGCGGTGGCTCACGCCTGTAATCCTGCACTTTGGGAGGCCCAGGTGGAAGGAATGCTTGAGGCCATGTATCTGAGACCAGACTAAGCAGGAGCAAGGCCCCATCTCTATAAAAAACAGAAAAATTACCTGGGCGTACACCTGAAGTCCCAGCTATTCAGAAAGCTGAGGAGGGCGAATCACCTAACCCCAGGAGTTTGAGGTTACAGTGAGCTATGATAAGGCCACAGTACTCTAGCCAGGGTGGCAGAGTAAGACCCAGTATCCAAAAAAAAACGGGGGGTGGGGAGGAGAAGAAAAGTTTTACATCATAAACTGGTAGTTGGGAGAATCCATCATTCTAAATGGCACCCATGGAAGCTTTGTCAAATTTGATTTTACACGTCTCTAGTTAAAAGAACAACATGGAGAATTAAATTCCCTTCATACAATCCTCTGATGATGGTGTCCTTGTTGGGAACAGAACTGACACACCAAAGAAGGTAGGGTACTAACTGATACAATCACAACAAAGCTATGGACAAAACAGCTTCAGCCAGGAATTTGTGACTTTATACTTGAATGCTTGGAAGTTGAGGTTTGGTTTTGTTTTTTGGTGGGGAAGGAGGTGTTAACTTTTATCTTGTGGGGGTTAAAAAGACTTTGTCCATTCTCTAGTTTAATCAGTACAAGCTATAATAAAATGGTGCCTAAAAGTTATAAATCTCTTTGGAACTCTGTGTACAAAGTGTATTTTATGGTGGTGTGAGTCACACAGAACTCTCTATTTCAGTCACAATGGCTTTTGTTTCATATTAGAATAAAGTGGGCTGATGATCTTATTCTTATTCCATGTAAAAAGTCAAACTAAAATCACATCTAAAAACACAGGTCGACAAATTACCCAGACACAAGTGTTCGCAGGGACCACATGAAGCACAGCACGTGGCAGATTCTGCAAATTTATGACATCAGTCTTAAAAATAGCGACCACAGGTCCTTGGCATCTCCCATGTTGAAGTTATTCATTCCACCCAGGGGAGCTTGGCACAGGTTGGCATTCTCACAGACAGTGACAGGGACAGTTCCTCTTGAGAATAACTGGACCTCACTTCAGGAAGAGGGGAGCAGCAAGACTACCTGAATGTTTACAAGGCTGTCCCATAAAACTGGACTCCGTACCTGGTATGGACAGTGTCTGCCTTAAATAGTTCACTGTTAGAGGGAAAATCGTGAAGACGGAGGCCCTACAGGACTGTACGTAAACACGTGCTACATAAAATCAGGAAACACTTTGCTAATGTACTACTGGATGAAGCAAATTGCTCATTAAAATAAGACTTGTCAGGGTAAGAGATGGGAATGTGATTTGCCTGGAAACAAAATTATTTACCATTTTGTTTGAAAGAAGGGACAGAAGAAGAATGTGTGAACCTATTTCGGTCCTGCAGTTGGTATCTGGTTACTCTGTTTAGATGTTCATGTCACAGAAACAGCTCAAGAATTTCTTGAGAAAAATAAAATATGGTTCACTTCAAACAACACCTTCCACCTGCCTTCTGGAGAGCTCCAGGCTTTTTCTGAGGTACACGGCCTCACAGAATCATGTCTCCACGATGGGCCAGCTACACGGGTGACATTCTCCTTCTGGTAAACTCCAGTTACCACCTAACTTTCTAAAACAGAATTTTATCAGTGAGAACCTGTTCATGTAAAGTAAAAAAAAAACTTCACTAAGTGTCTTCAGCCAACTCCTCCCTGGGATTTAAAAAATCAGTTAATAAATGAGAGGGAAATCATTTCATCTATGTTAGAAATCTGGACTTAGAACACGTTCCATTTAATTCCACTGTATTCCACAGTCATCCAAGGAAGGGAAATTCAAACAAGCCACCGCCTACACCATGTTTTTTTATTTGGGTGTGATGTAGCTTCATCTGGTCCAAATTAAGGACTGCCACATAGATTCTGCTGACTGGAGCCTACGGATGGACGTTGGCCTGACAGGCAGATCACCCCAAGTTTCCTCTCCAATGCCAAAACTCTGACGCCCCATCAGTGCCATTTATAAAGCCACCTCTGAGTCCTCCACATAAATAGACTTGCTGCGCATTTTCACATGAAAGGTTCCGATCTAGAAGTCCGGCACCTGATCTGACCCTGAGCTTCCCCTCACGGCTCAGTGCTGATGGGCTGGAAAGCCTCTCCTCCTCTCTCCGTGACTCAGTCAGTTTCAGACCTCAGAACTCACCATGGGGGGAAATATCCACCAACAGGTCACCTTTGAAAAACAGACCACTCACACGTAACACACGGCCGTGGGCTCAGGCCAAGTCAGGCCCTGCTCAGGAGAGGATAGGAGGGAACACATCCCACACTGGGCAGCCACGAGCCACAGGCTGTCCCAAGGGCCCAATGGGAATGGTGCTGCCAAGCTGCCCTGGGCTGGACTCTCTCCCCACGAGGTATGAGGATAAAAACCCTCCGTCACAGGGGTGCTGTACTTTCAATTAACGCCTATAAAATGCTTTGTGATCCAGGATGAAAGGCAGTGTCAGATGAAAGCAGAGAAGCAGCCCACAAAGAGTGACTATCATTTTTGTGTCTTGACCCTTGAACGCAACTCTGTCCAATTAATCATCTTCTTGAGGCTCCTCCGCATGGCTGTGATTGATCTGGACGGGTGAAGTCTAGAAGGAAGAACAGGTCCTACAGAGGCATGCCTTTCCCAACAGTGTGAGCACGAAAGATGGCAAGAAAGAGGGTGGTGGCAAGGGGACCACAGCCTGAGTGGCACTTAGAAGTGACATCAGACATGCATTTCTGCAAGGCGGAGGTGAGGTGTCAAGTTTACCACTCTATAAATGGGGTATGTTGTTTAAGAAGACAAAGAGGTTGCCCCAGGTCTAACAGCTGGGAAGAGGTGATCAGCACCCCCAGGGAAGGCTTTGCTCCCCACAGCGTGGGCTCTCGGCTGATAGCCAAAGCCGACAACCTCCAAAGAGGGTCCCGGGAATGGCTCCTGAAGCCTCTCCTCCACCCGCATAGCGGATGCTCTCCCGGGAGTGGGGAAGGTGAATCAGAGGCCAAGTTACTACAGTTCCATGGTTGGCCTCTTCTGGGAACTGAATGGAGCCAGGATGCCCTGGGCTCCTGGGAGGTGGGAAATCAATGCTGAGCCCTCTCCCTCCCCCATCTGGCTTTCACAACAGCCCTTCTCCACTGCAGGTGCCAGGAATCAACTCTGCTTCTGTTCTACCCTTCTTACCCCCACGGTGAGGGACGAACAAAGACAGGGGGGCTCTCCAATCTCACCCTGGGGAAACCTGACACCCAGGCAAGGCAACATAATGGTAGCACCTACAGAAGACTGACACTGTGCCAAGCACAGAGCTAAGCAAGGCCGTGAAACCAGCCTACCAGAAGTCCAATCTCCATATAGCCCTTTTATTCCTCATATCACCTCAAAGGCATTATTTTATATCTAAACCCCAGTTTCCTTTTTCGTAAAACAGAGACAATAGTACCCAGCTCATCAGGGCTTCCACTGTGTGTGGATTTAGTGAGTTATATGTAAGTACCTAGGAGGAGGCCAGAGGGAATGGTCATCTTCCTCATTCCAGTGCCATGAGTCAGATACAAATACAATCTCCTCTCAGCAGAGGCGGAAACTGGGGCGCTGCGTGCTGAGGAATTTGCCCAAGACGGGATAGCTCATAAGTGAACTAACCCAAGCAGTCGAACTCTAGAGCCTGCTCTAGGAAAACTAAGCTACACTCTTTCATGCAGGTGCCACAGCCTCTGTTTTCTATCGTGTACGATGGCATCTAAATCTTACACTTACTCGTGCAATGCTCCACCAGGGCTGGCCTGCACAGTGTAGGTGCTCCGAGAGTGAATAAATGTACAAATTCATCCATCCATCTAAGCAACATGTCGGGAAGGCAAAACTAAATGATTATACATCTGACAAGTTTGCACGACTGTCCACTAGAAAACAGATGCCAGCTCATCCCAAGCCTGCCCCAGACCTTTCAAGAGTAGCGACTCTGTGCTGTCTCCACTACCACCCCCCACTGGACGGCTCCCGGCCTCTCCCCTGGCTTTGCTGGCCCTGCTTTTATTTTTTTGTCTTGGAACTGGGGAAAATCTGAACAGCAAGCTGATAACTTTTCTCTAGAAAACAACTTTCCTCAGCTATTTGTCAACTTCTGTCATTCAAAGGGATACAACACAAATGTATATCTTTAATGAAATTCACAGTCAAGAAAAGTTGTCATCATCTAGTTATATCTGTTATGACATACATTTCATTTTGTTCAATACATAACAGAGAAGCTATTTAATCAAACAGAAGATTCTTGCTAAAATGACAGTCCAAGCAATGTCCAAACAAGCGTTTATTATGCTATGCGAATCTGATCAGGATTGGATTGTTTTCAGAGAAAATTTTTTCTCCTTCCTTTTCTATTGAGAAATAGCTTGATGGGTGGGTATGGAAAACACCACAAGACAATGGCATCTGCTGCTGAGTCCGCAGGGAGTGTGGGTACCTGAGCCTCACGCTGAGTCTACTGGGAAAAAGTGAAAAGATCCATCCCACCACTGGGACAGTCAGGAAGGGCACGGCTAGGGCAGGGGCTGTGTCATCCATATAATGAGAGGCAGGTGTGAACTCAAACACAGAGACCACAGCAAGGAATGGGAATGATAATCTGTGCTTCTCAGGTGATCTTATCCTTGGATACATTTGTTTATCTTCAGAATTTAATGAACACTTTACTTCATTGAGAAAACTCATGTTACTACAACTCAGCAGGTTGGAGAGGCAGCCCAAGGCCAAACATTAAAAAGAAAAAAAAAAAAAAATCAAGGAGGTTAACTGGGTACTTGGGCTTTGTACACCACACATGGTAAAGTTTTGAGAAAAAAGAAAAATATATACACCAGTAACGCTAGGGAATGGTAACTCTCTTCCTTCTGCTCCCTTCACTACACATGATGCCTGGAGCAAAAGAAGATCTCACTACAGAACTGTTGTGTGAATGGATGGATAGATGGAAGGACAGGTGAGGTGAGAGGCTGCACTGACAAATGGAATTAGCCCCCTCCCCCCCAAAAAATGACTGATGGCGTCCCTGTATCACAGGAAGGGTACCGCTCTTACTCAGGTGTGTCCTGAGCTAGGTTATGGCAACTCCTCTATTAAAGGAAGAAAATATCTTTATAAGACAGTTGGGATGGCCTGTTGCTATAGAACTTTTTTTTCCTGTGCTAGGTTAATTGGTCACCATAGCAACAATGACAAAGCCTGCCAATTAGCCCAAAACTTTTTATTGCTGTGCTAATGTTCTATGTAAATGAAGGATGGTAGAGACCAGTAATTCCCATACTAGAAGACTTATAAAAACAAAGATTGCTGGATTTAGCTTTCAGAGTTTCTGATTCAGTGGGTCTGGGATAAGACTCAAGAATTTACATTTCCATCGAGTCTTCAGGTGAGGCTGACACTGTGGTATAGGGACCATGCTTTAAAGCAAGACCCCGTCTCTGCTAAGTAGAAAAATTCTCCAGTCATTGTGGTGGGCACCTGTAGTCCCAATGCCTCAGGAGGCTGAGGCAGAAGGATCATTTGAACCCAGGAGTTTGAGGTTTCTGTGAGCCAGGCTGATGCCACAGCACTCCAACCTAGTGAGACGGTCTCAAAAAAAAAACCCCAAAACAAAAAATACCTATCTTGACAACCCTAAGGCTCCTTGAACTCTAATACGTAAGCCTATTCCAGAGCTACCCAAATTCTTCTGAGTTGAAGAGATTTTGAAAAGTAGATCAAATTCTATTTATAATGGGACACAGAATCACTAAATTTAAGATCAAGATACCCGATCACTCCAACAATCTTCATTAGGTGGAATTTTTTTTTTTAAGCCACAGAGGAGCAGTATTTTATATTCCTGTTTTCATTTTTGAAGAGTTAAAAGTATTTGCCAAAACATTCAAACAATGAATTTTAAAAAATTAATCACAGTAAGGTAATATAAATAGGAACTCAGGAGCCTATAAGGAATTTCCATGAGGTCATGGTCATCTAAGTTATCACTTAGCTTCAAACAGGATCTGCAAACAAGCCACCAGACGTCTACCCTAAGTATGCCTAACTGACATGCAGGTGAGGGGCCCCAAAATTCCACCTTGGGGATAACTGACCTGTTCAAGAGTCCGTCGCCTTTAAAAGACTCCTGCCATGTTCTCACATTACACGGTGGTTTCACCAGCTCCTTCCACCGCCGCCACCTCCCTAATGTCAGGTCCTACGGTAGGGAAGGGTGAACAGTCTTCCTCACAATCACTTCTCTCACTGGTTGGACAGTGGAGCTGCAAACTCGTCCCAGAAGTGCCACACACCTCACTGCTGAGTATCACCATGTCCCCTTTGAAGTACTCCCCTTTACTTCTAGCGAACAGAGTGGCATCAGCAAGGAGGTACCCAGGTCACTACGGAAGTTCTGAGACAATCTACGTCATGGTCTATGATTTCACTACCAAGAAACAGTCGACAGTGTCCTTTCTGATTCACTCATGTAAGTTTTGACTTGCTCAGCTTATTGGTGTTGCTGGAAGGGTTTCATTTGTTTCCATCCACACAGATTTCATGTGAGTTTCTTCCTTTTTCTTTTTTTTTTTTTTTTTTTTGAGACAGAGTCTGATTCTGTCACCTGGGTAGATACTGTGGTATCAAAGCTCAGAACAACTTCAAAATCCTAGGCTCAAGCGGTCCTCCAGCTTCAGCCTCCTCAGTAGCTGGCACTGTAGATGCCTGCCAAAACACCTGGTTAATTTTTCAAATTTTTTTTTTCGTAGAGATGGGGTCTCAATCTTGCTCAGGCTGGTCTCAAACTCCTGAGCTCAGGCAATCCACCTGCCTCAGCTTCCCAGGATGCTAGGATTACAGACTTGAGTCATCATGCCCGGCAGATTTCATGTTTCTTCATTTTTTTGTGTGTCTCAAAACTTTCATAATGACCCACATATGTAGCACTTTTTCTAGGACAAGTTCGCAAACTTAGTTATAAGCCCTTGTATGAACAAAGATATTAAAACCACCCCCGACCTTCCCCCAACCCCTGCCAGGCTTCTCCTCTGTATGTTAAATGGTTTCGATTCCTTTAACCGTTCTACAGAGTTCCCATTTGCCCACCCACTAATTCCATCAACAGGCTGTCCAAACTCCCTTCACCCTTTCCTTGTCCTCCACCTGGGGCCCAGACAAGTCACTGATCCGTAATCTTTCACCACACTCTCCTGAACACGTTCTGAATCGTGATGGAGCTGTTTGAGAACAGCACTCACTGCTGACACAGGCATCAGTGGGAAAGGGGAGCAACCAGATGATTCCACATTCCTGAAGATCTCAAAGACAAGGAGCAGAACCAAGCTGGCAAGACACAAAAGATGTCCCAGGAACGCAGACATGATCCCAGGGATGTCTGAGGCCTGCACAGTACTTACAACTCAGAGCAGTTCCACGAGTACTGGGTGTTGCCTTGTCAATGGCAATATCCAAATCAGAGAGGAAATGACAGTGCGTGCCAAGCAAAATGGCACACATTTAGACCAACTAAGGAAATAACAATAAAAGTGCAAATTTATTCTGTGTATGTGATCATGATTATCATTACATCAAGTTCCATATATGCCCAGCCAGAATAAATATTAACCCATTTTATAAATGACTTTATGCTGCATTTGTGGATACAGCTCCACCCAAACCCAAAACAACACTGTTTCCATAGTAACCAACAGATCTCAAAGAAGGAAAAAGGAGGGGAAGACTTCAGAATGGATAGCAATCAAATAAAATAGCCAGCATCAACAAAATATGTCAGTATTATTTAAAACACACAGTTAGGACCAGTCTGTGGCTTGATCTCTTTCCCAGAAAACCATCCCCTTGTAAGTCACCTTCTTGTACGAAGCCAGTACTTCCTCAAAGAAATAACTGCAAAATTACTTGCATTTTACTTGAGGAAAGCAGCTTATTTCTTGAGTCATTCTTGGGATCCAAAGGGGAGTGTGATGAAGTGAATAACATCTACTACGTGACTTGGCACACACTGAAATTCAGATTGATTATCTACTGGAAATTGTAAAAATTTCAACTGGGCTTTGATTGTCAGAGTAGAATATCTATCCTCTTGCTAAATGTAATGAGAGGGAAAAAGAAATAAAAAGCCAAAACTGAAAGCCAGAGAGATAACACCGTAAAAGCTGCAGACCAACATCAACTGAAAGCCAGGTTTTTCACTGGAACTTTCTCAAGTATCACTTCCCCCAAGTGAATTTGCACAGGCATGGCATGTACTAGTTTATCCACATGCCTGTGTGTTCTGTGATCTTATGCCTACAGATAAAATTCATAGCAACACCTACAGGCAACGTCCTGTCTGCAGGACAGAACTGGCCCCACGTGGGGTAATCTATGAGTTCTGCAAAGTCACAGCCCTGGTGATTTTGATTCAAAATATCACAGATTAATAAAAGTAAAATATTCATAAGAAAAAGGATATTTTAAGTGTCTGGCTCCTACAGTCCTTCAGAAAGAAGTTCTAAAGTAATTTAGTAATTTGTTCTCTCCTACATTCTGGCTGTGTGATTATGGTTAAGTTACTTAACATCTCTTTATCCTTCCTAAGCCTCAGTTTCCTCATCTGTAAAACAGGAATTAAAAAAAGTACCTGCCTTATACAAAGAACTGAGCAAAATATCTAACAGACAGTAAAGAGAATTACATTATTATTATTGTTATTTATAAGTAATGACATTTTCTTCTTTCTTAATGACCACATGCAAATCCTGATGGCTTTCCTTAGATAGCAACTCTCAATATTGCAGAGAGAAAAGCTGTTGAACAAATATCGTTAGGAACAATTTCACTGGGCGATCTCATGAACTGCAGGCACACAGCCAGTCAGCTAATCTTGAACGGCATAAACTTCTGAGGCAGACAGAACTGGAATCTAAAAGGTGAGTCACTGCCACATGACCATTAACCCTCCTAAGCTTCAGCTTCCTCCCTCTACCTTGTTAATTAGAGCAGTCACCTGAAGAATTCTAGAAAGATCAAGCGGCAGAATCCCCATATAGCATTTCACAAAGAAACTGTTACATTTAAACATTAAATGTGTGCCTGCTATTGTTATTGTAATTGTATTTCTTTGCTCAGACAAAACACTGATTCAACAGCTATTTATGGAATGTGACCGTGTGCCAGGCAGTGTGTGGTTAAAAAGAACTGACACAGTCTGTGCTCTGGCAAAGTTCACACCCCACTTACATTGAGTAAACCTAAACAAAAACAGATACGTAATCATAAGCTTTAATAAGTATTCCGAAGGAATAGAACAGGAGGAATGACTGAGGTTTACCAATGACAATACTATGTCACATTTTTCTCTTGTCTATAACACAAAAATGTTATGTCCACCAATAACCATCCAGACCAGATTATGAACATTCAAAGTACCTATCTTCTAGCCTTGTCCACATAGGAAAACAACTGCAAGTCTTTACCTTTAGGCAAGACTATTACAATGTTCCATTCTTTTCAACCCAGACGGAAAACAGGCTATTTATGTTTACAGCAGACACACAAGCTGAAATACTTAGTGAAGGAAAGAAAAGCATCCAACTGAGACAGTCCACTCTTAAAGCCATATACTCAAAGCCCCAACATGTTTTGATTTCTACGCTGCTTCGTGAATCACCAGTATTGTGAGATCATAAGAGTACAGTATACAGATGTGGCTCTACCAAGCTGCCAGGTAAACAAAATGAAAAACCACATTCTGATGACTCAAAGTGGTTCCATCTGACTGGACCAAGAAAGACGTCACCGCGTAATGCAGGTGACTCCCAAGTTTATGGTTTGTATGAATTTGCTATAAACCCTTATCAGGAGAGTTTTCCTTTACTTCTTACTGTAGTTTGCCTAATGGTGGAAGATGCACAGATGTAATTACATTTACATTTTATTACAAAGTCAGTGAGTCACTAAGACTACATGCTAGAAGGGGCGTTTTATTGTTTTCTCATTATGTAGTGTGTGCTTTATTGCCTTTAGGGTCATATTTTTGCTGAGGGAGGAGTTATAAGTTTAGAATACTTATTTTGCAAAGAACATACCTTCTGTCAGGGGTTTTGGTTTTATACCACAAGATCATTCTTACCCTGGATTATGTGAAGTCCACCACTTACGTGTGATACATTATTTTTGATAGGGAATAAAGCTTTGGACTTTAGAGGCAGACGATACAGAATTGTTTGTACCCAAGATATACTCAATCCAAACCATATAAAGTAATTGAAAAAAATTTTTAAAAAGGAAAGAAAGAAAATGAAAAATCATGTTGGTCCAAGAGGATTCAGTAGAAGTTTGAAAAGTTATGTGAAATCAAATGCCTTTCCCCCTCCTCCCCTACACCTCATCTTAAATTACATTCCTCAAGTAACATTTTGGGCGTTGGTTCTACTTGCTATTTCAATCCAGCGAAGTAAAAGATGCCAAACTTCAGGGAAGACATCTTTCCAGTCTACTCAGCTCTTGGAACTTTGAAATCAGCCCAGAACCCCATAGGAAGGTCAAGTTCAGAGAACAAATAAGAAGGTCATACAAGTTCACTTCTTGCTTGTAACAAGGTGTTTTGCTGATTTCAATTATTTTGGTCCTTAATTGTTACAAAAAGCGTGTAGATCAGTGGTTTTCAACTTTCTTGATGCCACAATGTATTTTCATTGTTAAAAGGGGGTTGCGAGGTTGAGAACCGCTAATGTAGATGAAAATTCCAGTTGTTTTTTCCCCAAAGTAAACAAGGCAGGAAAGAGAAGCCGTGTATACAACCCCCACCTCTACCAACCCCCCAGGGCACTGTTACCTCAAAAGCAGCCACATGCAGGCATCTCCCTACAGGACATCCTCAGTTAGTCCTCCTGATCACACAAAAGGGATTTTTAAAAATTTGATATCTAAGATGGGGAAATCAAGGATCAGTGTGAGAAAATAACCTTTGAAAGGGTCAGATAGCTAACAAATAATTTAGTGAAGATGTGAACGCAGAGACGGTGCTCATAATCACTCTGCTCCGTTACATAAGCATTGGTCTCCATTTAGATAACAGAGTAACTTTATACATGCTGCTCCCCTAATCTCACAAGATCTTTCTGAGGTATGTACTATTATGTAGTACAGGAAGATGAAAAGAGGCGCAACCAGGTAAAATAACTTACCCAAGGACACACAGCTAGGATGTGGCAGGATGAGGATTTGGAATGAGACTCTGAGCTCTGTGCCTTCAAACGCTCTCCAATACTATGCTTCCAATATACTCCCTCAAATATACTTCACCGTGGGGCCAGGGGATGGGTGGCCTAAGAAGGAGAAACAAAAATGTCCTACTTGAGATCTTATTCAGAAGTGGCTCCTCTTAAGTCATATACCCTTCCTCCAAGCACAAAATATTGTTCCCAAATTGGCCAGAACCTTATCAAAAGTAAAAAGCTGCATGGAATAATAACCCAAGGACCAGTCCTACAATAAAATGAAAGTCACGGACACAACTAATGTATAACTGTCCACCACCTCCCTACCAGCCATCAAGTGAAAAAAAAAAAAAAAAAGAAGAAGAAGAAAAATAAAGGAAACCAAACTACATGACCAACAGAAGGAAAATAGTTAACCAAATTATAGTTAAAACCAATACTCCTCAACTGGGGAGCTGGTGGAGGAGAAGCCTGGTCGCAGGTACTAGGAGGAGACTTCAGGAATGCTAAATACCATGCAAAATATGGCACACACAGAAAGAACTTTTTTATCTCAAATAGTAATGGTGCCCTCATGGAGAAAAAGAGTAACCAATTAGTTATACAGCTATACAAGTGTTATCTCAAAGACACAGAAGAGGCACCAATAGTATCTGTGCAATGACTGGACAATCTATTGTATACAGTTAAAAGATAATATGGTAACATGAAAACAGTTATGTTGGCGTGGTGCCTGTAGCTCAGCGGCTAGGGTGCCAGCCGCATACACTGGAACTGGTGGGTTCAAATCCAGCTTGGGCCTGCCAAACAACAATGACAACTACAACTGAAAAAAAAAAAAAAGTAGCTGGGCATTGTCACAGGCACCTGTAGTCCCAGCTACTTGGGAGGCTGAGGCAAGAGAATCACTTAAGCCCAAGTGTTTGAGGTTACGGTGAGTTGTGATCCAATGGCACTCTACTGAGGGCAACAAAGTGAGACTCTGTCTCACAAAAAAAAGAAAGAAAGGAAAGAAAGAAAGAGAGAGAAAAAAAAGAAGACAGTTATGTTAGGAAAAGAAAGTAGGATACAAAGTTACAAGCACAAGATAATTGCAACTATACATTTATTTAAATTCTGTATCCAGAAAAGACTAGAAGGAAATAAACTAAAATGTTCATTTTTATTGTTTCACAACAGCAAGAAAATTAGTGGTTTTTCCCTCTAGTGCTTAAGTATGGCATCAATTATGATGAAAATGGTAAAAAGCCTAAATCATATTTAACTGGCCAAAAGAAACTTAGAATAGAATACCAAAGTATAACCACTCCTGAATAAATGTGATCAAGAGAAGGTAAGTGAAAAGGTTTCTGAAGAAAGGTAAGTTATGACTGGCACCTGGGTATTTCTAGACAGATAGTTCTGACTCTCGCCTCCAAATTCCAAGTACTGCAAACTAAAGTCTGTAGTTTATACTCTCTGCTCAGAGAAGCCTTCCTCATCAAATTTGCCATCTCTGTGTCATGCACGTTTAAGTCTGAAGTCACAATTTTCTCTTCTCTAGCCGATGGCTCCCACCTGCAGGCAGCCCCCACCCCGCCCAGCCTTCACCACAATTCTTACTCCACTGGCCTCCCCCACTTCCATCCCAGTCCCACAGCCCTAAGTCAAGACCTTTCCTCACTCCGTACGCTGCCTCCATGGCTTCCTAGAGTTTCCTATCACATACAAGGAACACCCATCATTTTTATTAAGCTTGCTAAGAAGGTCAAACTCCACTATTAAAATGCCCAATGGAAGGAGCAGCTATTTTTTTAAAGGTAATGACTAGAAAGTTAAGTTTGGTCTCAAATATTTCTGCCAAAATATACCTTAATGGCAATGGGGGTGTGAAGGGTGGTTAACTGTCAATTCATGAGGAAGGAAGGGTCTGGAAGCACAAATCAAAGGGGACCCAAGTAAGCAGGAAGCGTCATTATAAACATTCAAAGTCTTGCATTATATGCCAGCATAAATTTGGCCACTACCCAGGGCGACAGAGACTCTGTCTCAAAAAAATAAATAAAATAAAACAAAGTAAAATAAAATGTAAAAATGATATATTTTCCTACCAAAATTTTCAAGAATGCTTCTTCATGAAGACACACCAAAAGTTAATTAGTCCATGACTGGGGAGACCCTGACAACACTGAAGAAGTCCTAATAGTACACACTGCAGTTTGACACGCACAGGACCACGTGATCACGTGACAAAACAGAGCACAACGTAAAAATAATCCAGATTATCTGACAGCATTCCATGTCAAACATCACTAATGTGTTAAATGACCCTTCACCTAGATATGTCAGTAAGGGGTACATATCATGGAAATGACTGAAAGTGGTTTTCTCCCAATCAGATTATAATCCATGAGGGAATATTTATTGCTGTTCTGCATTTATCATAGATGAAAAGAATCAATTCAGAAAGTATTCTGTCTCATGTTCTCTTTAAAAAAAAAAATAAGTTACGCAGCTAGGTCTCCGGCCACATACACTGAGGCAGGCGGATTCGAACCCGGCCCAGGCCTACTAAACAACAATGACAACTACAACAAAAAAATAGCTGGGCATTGTGGCGGGCACCTGTAGTCCCAGTTACTTTGGAGGCTGAGGCAAGAGAATCGCTTAAGCCCATGAGTTTGAGGTTGCTGTGAGCTGTGACGCCCCAGCACTCTACTGAGGGCGACATAGTGAATGAGACTCTGTCTCAAAAAAAAAAAAAAAAGTTAGTCAAATGTTTTTTCACTTTGAGCAGTGTTTGAACCCCTTTCAAAGGAAAATAATACTTGAAGTTTCTTGATTTTGGAAACACAAACTGGTATGTTCTGTAACAGTGCTACCCAACAGAAACATACAGTCAGCCACACATGCAATTTTGAATTTTCTAGTAGTCACATGAAGAAGACAAAAAGAAAAAGATAAAATCAATTTTCATGTCTTCATTTATTACAACAGATCCAAAATCTTATCACTCCAATGAGTAATCAAAGTCTTTGAAATCCAGTATACATTTTACACTTAGCCCATCTCACTTCAAACTAGTTACCTTTCATTTGCCTACCAGTTACACACAATTAGTGCTCAGTATATTATAAGGTATAATTCTAGAAGATCATAGTGCCATGTTCTGGAGAATAGAAAAATTTTCTAAAGAAACTCTCACCCGATTCTAATTCAGAAAATTATCAATATCCTTGGGATTGGCTGTATTTATTTCCACACAAAAGGTCTTTGCCAGATCTAGATGAGGGTTGTAAAGAATTCCTATATAATGTACATGGCTTTCACCTTCCAAACTATAATTACCTTCTTGACTACTACACAAAACTAGCACTCATTAATTGGGTTTTTCATGTGTTTGTTCTTAATGTTCTTGTCCTTTGTTCTATTCACAGTTTAATAATAAGTAATTAGGTCTATGATATTCCCCAGGAAGCCTAAGTTTTAGAATCTGTTTCATTGAGAAATTTCTCCATCTGAAGGAAATTTATCAACACATCTCATTTTGTCTCCTGGTCTTGGTAGGAGGTAGTTATGGTTTTCAAAGACAAATGACTAAAGATGAGAGTCTCGGTGCATCACCAGAGCTGTGAGCTGGTGTTGGCAATACACAGCTTCCTCCGACTGGTTTCCACCATCTTTCTTTCTGTGGTGACGGAAGCACTGTGAAGGTGTAACACAGTGCCCCCCAGAGGCTACAACAGAAACAGCACAAGAGGCTGCACACCTCCCAACTATCTACTAAGCATAAAAGTTCAAGGGGCTGAAGTATCCCAGTCTAGGCAGATCCTCAAATTCTGAACATTTAAATCCCTTCTCATTTCCATAGAACTCTTTTATTTCCAAGTGAACCCCCAGAAAACTGTAAAATTCTCATAGTCAAATGCAACCAAACTATAAAATTCTCATAGTCAAATGCAACCAAAGCATCATAAAAGGAAAAGTCTGGGAATTATGTGTAGGCTGTCATGATTTGGTTCATTATTCTCATTTCCTTAATAAAATATATTTTAAAATAACTCTCATATATTTATAGTATCAAGTAAAAATATAACATTTTGATTCAAGTAATGACATTAGGTAACCTCAAACAAAGCATTTGTGAACTGTAAAAAACCATGTAACATAAAGCTAAGGAAACATTTCTAGCCCTCTGCTGCTGTTCATTTTCTGATGGTTCAGCCTTGCATTCATAATGCTGGACTGAATACTGGTGGTACATCCAACCAATGGAACCAAAACAAGAATCCCATTAAATTATTGGAATCCCATTAGATTATTCAAGTGACATCAGAAAAGTATACTACAAGGTAATTTCTAGTATTGAGGATTTGTATCCATACATAAAGTACCAACTGAAATATATCTTCAGAATAAAATTTCCTAAAATGATTAAAATAAAATGTGAAACCTCACAGTTTATACAAGACAAGAAACATTTGGCTGCAAATGATTTTATAATTTTGCTAATTAAAAATTACCCCATTTTCACTTTGGATTCATCATGTAACAGAAACAGGAATAACCTTACCATGCCAGAAACACAAGCAAATGGTTAAAGTTCTGCTCTCAAAAAAATCTTTAAAAGTTGGCAAAACATTTCATTAGGCTACAAATCAAAACCCGTCTGTCCTTGACATCTCTTTAATGTCTTCCAGATTCCACATCCACTTTTTTAATCACTCACTGAATCACTCAAAAAATTAAAATATGTTAAAACACTACCCATCTTGGACCTCTAGAAAAGTCCTCTGATACAATATAACCTTCAAAGCCCTCCATGAGCAATGGTCCCATAATACCTCCATCTGATTTATGTACAGTATTCATTATATTTCACAATGAGAAAAAAAATATTCCCAGAATCATGCCTTCATCAATAAATCTGCTACATGTGAAGAATATAAATAAATACTAAAAAGGGGCCACCGTGAACTCTCTCTTGTGAAGTTTGCCAAGTGGAAATGGGTACAACTATGATTAAAAATAAAAATCATTTTCAGGCTGCTAAGGTGTTACCAACAAAATATGCTTAAAGAAAGAAGAATGTGAGTGGCAAGGAGGTTGACTGATGAACAAGTATTTCTCTGCAAAGCTAATGAAGGCAATGTTTACAGCGCGCCCTTGTTTATTTACCCTTCCCTTCCCTGAGCCCTCCATTCCCCGTGGGAGTCAGTATGCATTAATGGCACTGAAAACCCGAGCACCTTCCAACCGTAAGTTACAGTAGTCACTGTGTCAGTGGCAACAATGAATCACAGACATTCAACCTGGGATGAGTTGTGGCAGCACCTTACATGTGTCACCAATGTGTTGTGTGACATGGCTGTTGCCATGGTGAGGCTCCATGTTCAGGAAATGTGTTAAGTCTCAAAGAAGGCACCCAGCCATCCCTCCAGATACCCATGCCCAGGAACATTGTGATTGGCTTCCTCCCTGGGAATCTTTTTGGAAGAAAGGGGGAAGGAAAGTCACTTGGGGAAAGCTGAGAGAAAATGAAGTACACCACCCTCGATGTCTGTGTGGTGGGCTCCAGCACACCGAGAAAAAAAATATTTTTAAAAATAATTAGTTCGAACTGCTCCAAAAGAATAAAAGTAGACTTGCCCCAATAAAGAAGGGGGTAATTTTTATGTTATTTGTACAATTTATATGCATTCAAACAAGGGATAAAGCAAAAGAGATTATAAACCGCACAATCTCTTGAGCAGAAACAGAAAAATTATATGGCTCAAAAATATATGGACAAATAATCCCGGTATGTTTACCAAAAAAATCCTCCACTTGAGCTTTCCTGACCTGAGTCTTCGACTATGCCCTAGCCCTGTTTTCATCATCTGAAAATTGTACTATAAATAGAAACAGACTCCAGATCATGAGGATTAAATGATCTACTGCAAACGAAATACTGAGCATCTGAGGCAGAGGAAGCTGCTCCTGCAGGTTCCAGAACCATAGCTATTACTATTACTTCTACACAGTCACCTGGCTGGAAACAAAAAGAAGCCTATTCCAGCATGTGTGTTTCAAGGGAAGATTTACAATTCTTACATGCCAACCTCCCAGATTTTGAATCTTAGGAAGTGGGTTAAGAACAGTCAAAATGTTCATTTCGAAATGATAAAAATAGCTGTGTCAGAAAGAGGAACCTTTAAGTGCAGTATACACGAACACAGGCATACACACGGAACACGCCTCTGTGGTACTGGTGCTGCAGAAAACAACCACGATGGTCACAGGACACTCAAAATCAAAACAAAACAGGAATAGCCGAAGGAGCAAGGGAGTTTTAGTCTGTACAAGGCTTAAGAAGGACCTGTTAACTGTCCTCAGATTTTTCAAGGGTCGTCATATAGGAAGAGAGGGTGCTAAATCTAATTGTTAAGTGGGAAGACCCTGGGTGGTAGATGTGAATCCAAGGTAAGAAGGACTTTCAGAGCCCTAATAGTTGGTCAAACACAGTAATAGGCTTCCTCAAGGAGAGAAGTTCCCATCCCCAGAGTTATTCAAATAGAGTCTGGATGTCCAGGCAGTGGCTAATCAATCTCGGAGGCTGAGGCACTAGATACACCGGGTGGTAAACACTATTTGGACTCTTCCTTTGAACACAGAATGTCCAGGAGTCTCTGAATATATATGACATATGTCAGAACGATACACAGATACATATACATATGTGCACATAATTCACATCCTGCACACTAGTCTAGAAAGAAAACAGCAAATTCATTGTAATGATCACAAACCACATACTTTATTCAAGGCAAGCTTAAGGGCCAACAGTCAGCTACCATTTACTGAAATTTACCATGTGCTATCTCATTTCTAATGTTTTATGTGCTTAACTCATTTAATCCCACCATCGCCTATGAGTTACATACAATTAGTATTTACATTTTAAAGATGAGGAAACTGAGGCACAGAGAGATGTGACTCACCCAGTTACACTGCTACTTATGTGGCAGAACCAGGATTTAAACCCAAATTGTCTGATCAACATCCTGTGCTCTTCATCACCACCCTTATTTGTTGACTACATATTCAAGGTGCTATGTCTTAGACCTCGATATTGGAATATATTTATTTTTCATTTAACAAAAAAAGATAAACAATTTGCAAAGCTTGCAACACATTTTGCCTTTGTCATCTTCTCTCTCCCACTTCCTTTTTTATTATAACGAACATTTTTGTGGAAAACATGACATCTGCATCTTAGGGGGTCCACCTTTTCTGCATGTTTATTCCTCAAGTGCAATAACACTACCTTGGTTCAGAAAACCTGGCTTGCTGACAACCAGAAACTGGTTCTTCTTCATGTCCAAGTCAGGGGTTTTGTTTTTGTTTCTGTTTTTTTGCAGTTTTTGGCCGGGGCTGGGTTTGAACCCACCACCTCCGGTATATGGGGCCGGTGCCCTACTCCTTTGAGCCACAGGTCCCGCCCTCCAAGTCAGTTTTATCATAGTCCTTGATGAAGAAATATTCCAGGTGATTCTTCTATGCTTTTCTTGAAAAACATCCTTTCCACTTCCCTTTCTTGGTCAGGTTTCCACAATTCCCTCCCACAAGACTCCCTTGAGAACAGTGTCCACAAACCTTCCTCACTCAACGTTGTTTTTCTGTCCTGGACTTCATGAAAATGCCCCACTCCACAGATTCGCTTTTCTCCGTGTTTTCCCCTGCCGTGACTTCCCCTACCTGTTTACAACATCTCCAGCAGTAGGGGAAGAACTCGGCTGAGGCATCCTCTCTCCAGAGAGTTCACACTCATTTCTGATCATCCTTGTCCTCAGAGATTTTCTTTAGACCAAATCAACAGACACACATAGTATGTCTCCTGGTCTATATCCTTGCCTCATGATAAATTAAGGGACATATAGAGGAAAATTTCCTACTTCTAATCATTCAATACCATCATCCCTAAGAGTTATGCTGTGCCCAATACCACTTGTACAATAATTCTTGTATTTTTTCTTAAACTTCTCAAACTTGTTTTAATGTTGCACTTAAGCAATATGATCTGAGAAACCAGACTTGATGTGCTAATTCTATTTTTGCTACATATTTAATATATAACATCTATATTAAAAATAATATGTAACTCCTAAATTTTAAAAAACGGTTCTGTATTCTCCTAGAAAATTCATCTAAAATTCCACTGGTAAAATATACAGGACATTATAGAAAACACTGGTTTGGAAGAGAAAACAGGTCTTCTGTCATTTTTCAAAACAAGTTTTTTATGACTGGTTTTCCCTTTCACTTCACTTTTCACCCCGAGCCTTTTACTTCTGCATATGTATTTCTCTTACATTAAATAAAAGGGGGGGGGGTGAGGCTTGCTAAATTTCACTCTAAGTCAATAAATAATTACACAGAACAGCTTATCTCAAGATGAGCATTAAACAGAAGCTGATGACATTATTATTTCATCAGCATCCAAAGAGCAAATGATCAAGCTGAAACATCAAGAGAGCTGGAACAAAGAGCAAATCCTTGCCACAGCTTCAGAATCTTCTTCTAGACTAGGGCTTGGCAAACTACAGGCCCATGGGCCAAATCCAACTTTGCCACCAGTGAGCTAAGAATAGTTTTTACTCTTAAAGGGGTGGGAGAAAAATGAAAATACTACTACTACTTAGTGAGACGTGAAAACTGTGTGAAATTCAAATTTCAGTGTCTGTAAATAAATTTTCCTAGAACAGAGTCATGCCCATTCGTTTACACACTGGGACAACAGAGGTGAGAGAGGTGAATAGTTGTAACAGATCAGCTGGTTCCCAATGCCTATAATAATTTACTATCTGACTCTTTACAGAAAAGGTTTGCTGATCCCTGATACAAAGTCAGTCTAGCCTCCCACCACGATATATAAACACAATTTTTTTCAAGTATGAAAGTTTTCTAAAAACACAATACTAAAAAAAGAAACCTACCTCCATGTACCCAGCACCAGAATAAGATAAAACACTCATTTTTTTGTAACTGGGGCACTGACTACAAGCACAGACATCCACTGATCAATACCATTCAAGCCTCGTTTTCTACCACCAAGATTTGGTTTCCCTAATTTTGCATGCAATTCTGCAGACTTTTAACCATCCTAAGAGTAAACTATCTTGATACCTTTCTAAAGCAGCAACATTATTAACAATTAGAAAGCTGCCTCCACACATGCACAATAACTTTCTTATATTTTAATATGCATATCCATAGTCTGATTATAACAGTGGAGAGAGATTGACAGGAAATGACTGAGCGTAATGGCTCCAAAGGAGATAGTACATTGATCAGTAAATAATACACGTTTCTTGAAACTGTCTACCTGCATATTTACACTTGTCAAGTCTCATACACCTTGGTGACAGAATTCTTTTTCAGACATCGATGTAAAAACTCTAATGCTGATTTTAAAAATGTTCTTTAACAATTACAAAAGAGCACATTTCTAGATAGATAAGGTTTAAATTTTATCCCCCAAACAGTGCCACCTGGAGCATTCACTGCTACCTCATCAATACTCCTGGTCATAGCAGGGTATTGGTAAATGCACCTAAAATGTTAAAATACAGTGGCAAACAACATAGGTCTAGTGTTCACAAGGGGTCAAACCCTGTACAAAGGACTTTTCACAGCCAGCAAGGAAGATACTATCATTGCTCCCAGCTGGAAGATGAGGAAACCCAGGCTTGGAAGGAGATGTGACTTGACCAGGGTTATGCTATCAGTAAGACCTGGGGTTAGGGCCTAACCCAATGCACTCTAACTTCAGAGTCCAAGCTCTCTTTGGCTGGGCTATGGGCTGGTGTGTGGGTGTGGGCCCAGAAATCTGTACTGAACACGCTTTCCTGGCATTCCTAGCTTCACACTTTGAAAAACAGCCCCAGGACTTGGAGGTAGAAGAGAAGAAAACCTGAAAACCTGATAGACCTTGGGTTCAGGTTTCTTCTACACCCATCAAACACTGCCCACAGGAGGATTAGAGAGAAAAATCTATAAAATGTGTAGTAGGGCCTGTGGGATATCACATATACTTAATTATGACAACTACCATCAATTTATAGGTTAGTTAGGGAGTGCCTGTAAGTCAGGCAGTCTACCTTTTATCTGTACTGTCCAGAAAATCACCTTCACTCCTGGCTGATCAGGTTAGCATCTCCTTGTCCTAAGATTCCACACCAATTAAATTGCACTAGCAGCTCAAGGCCAGCAAGAAGGCTGGACAGAGGACAGGGGTACAAAGAGCTGGTTCCACCTTACCATTGCTTTATCAACCATTAGACTGGATAGTGAGCTAGATTAAGACTCTCATCCCCCAAAACCCATTTTTTACAATAGAAATGCCTAAAACATTTGAAGATAGAGAAAACAGTCTAATAAACCGCCTTACACCCATCATACCAATCCCAAAATTATTAGGATTCTATCTCTTCTTTTTTTCTTCTTTTCTAAAGCTTTGTAAAGGAAATCATAAAGGAATTTCACCCTTATTCGATATAATTCAATACGCAACTTTTAAAAATATGGAGAAACAAGTCCCTTAACAATAACTGAACGCACATGTTGTATTTAAAAAAAAAAAAAAATTCACGCAGAACATATTTGAAACTAGCCTCCTGGGCATCTGGCCTCAAAGTCTAGCCTAGAAGGGCAGAAATCCCTGCAGTCCATACACAAGGTGCCAAAGTGCCAGGACTTGACCTTGTTCTCACCCTGGCCACAGATGCCCAGGACTTAAGGTTTCCTGGCACCCATTCTCCCAAGAAGCTGGCCGCTATTCTTATGCATTTCTGTTCCTAAGGTCCAGGAAGAAAATCATCTGCTCAGACCTTCAGGACTCTGTGAGCTGCCACCTCAGGAGAACCTTCCTCAAGAGGAGGCCCAAAGGAAGCCCGAAATGCTGAGTTCAATGCCATGATTCTGTAAGATTTTTTAGACTGAAGACAGGCGGGGAGGTGAGAGATCTTTTGGAAAAAAATGTTTGGAAGAAGTTATTCCCTTTGTATCACTGGCTCCATAAAAATCCTATCTGTAGATGAAACTGCAATTTAAGTGATTAGAACCCATTTCTTTCATAAAGACAAGTCTAAACTACAAAATCTTCTCTGTCTGAATCAAATAAAAGGAACTTCAGTAACCACAGAACCTACTCAAAAATGAGGAGGTAGCATGTCCTCATGGTTAAGATGAAGGCTTTGAAATTGGCTTCTTTTTATTTCTCCTCCCCATCCCTAACTACTTCTAACACTTGCTATATGAGTTATGAGAAGGTGACTTCCACACTGAGCCTCTGTCTTGTCAACAACAAAATCAGAATAATAATATCTACCACAGAAAGATGATGTTAGAATTAAATGAGATAACCAATGTGATACTTAAACCAATGGAGGAAAAGTAAGTGCCTTGGGAATAGCTCCCATGGTTACGTGTTGCAAACATCATTAAAATCTCAAAGAACACAGGAAGAATACAAAGACTTCGTCTTGTGAACCTACTTCAATCAACTGGTTGGAGCTACACAGACTACCGTGTAGAGCAAAATTTGAGAGCCCATCGGAACAGGCCATGACGGGAGCCCACTGATTCTGCCACTCTTGACCAAGGTCAACCGTATCAGCCTGTGAATATGGGCCAAGAGGCCAACAATTCACATGTTCACCCACAATCACCTTCTAGAACTATAGTTACCATAACCAACAACACAAATAATAATAAATAACACACTAAAACAAAATTAAATCGTATGTTAACTGCTCTCTCATCCTTTCTCCTTCCAGCACAAGAAGAGGTAGCAATGAGGCTCTCGCCAGGAGTCAGACCTTGACACTGGACTTCTCGGCCTCCAGAATGATGAGAAATACATTTCTTTTATTTAGAAAAAAAAATTGTACATTATAACTAGATGATAGTTTACATGCGCTAATGGCTCATTTTTCTTTAAGAAGGAATTAAAATGATGGTAATTAGCAACAGGCAGCTCAGCAGCCTATATATAAACTGAATGGAAATTTCCTTCTCTTAGTCTCTGTGTGTTACTTGAACCAAGTTAACAGAAAACAGAATATTTTCAAAAACAACACACAATGTAGTTTAAGTTCCTAGAATTTTACATCACGGAAGATGTCACTTAAAATGTAATAGCAAAATGGCCTTCCTCCCTGGTACAGCCTGCTTCAACGTATTGATAAAAACCAAGATTAATATGCAAAAGGAAATTTTAAGAAACGTGCCCTGCACTGGTCAGTACCTGGCTCGTGTGTGCCTTTCCCCTTGAGAAAGAAGCTGTACCAGGAGAGTGAAAGTCTGGGTTTGGCTCCCACATGACCACTTCCTTGCTATGGTAGACATTCAGATGATGCATAGGTAAAAAGAAAATGAGGATAGTTTCTTATCTTTTCCAAAGTTACAAAAGTTGAATGAAAAAAAAAAAAAAAAAAAACTACAAAACTATACTGTTTCACACATACAACATCAAAACTAGTTGAAGAATAGAAAATAAAGTACCTAACAAATAAGGCAAATATGAAACATACAGGTTTTCAAAATTTAATCACTATACAAGCTGATCATTGCCAAAATTCTAAAGCATGTAACATTTTTTCATTAATGTGACAATTATGGGCTGTTTAACCACTGTCAGCCAGAGGCTGGGGTAGGTATCGGGTATTTGAAGACAAACTACAAAAGACTGCTCAAAAGCCACCTGCCTTATATATTTGGTAGGCCACACTCATATAAATGTTGGACCTCTAAACCTGTCCACAAGAATCTAGATGGAATAATTCTGAAGCCATACCCACACTCAGTAGAAGAAAAAAACGTGAGATCAATTAATAATGTCTACCAGGGGCATAGGAAGAGGCAGAGAAAAGGGAAACTATAAAATCAAAAGTGTGTCAAAAATGGTTGCTAATTTAGGCAAAAGGTTGCATGCTTTGTGTAGGTGTCATGTGAACAAAAGCTTGCCCAATACTTTGAAAGTTTACAGTGAATTTGTATGTCCAGAAAAATGTATGCATAATCCCATAAGGGGTTTAGAGAGGAATGGAAAATATCTGCAATATAAATGCAGATTACCTTTATTACTAAGTTGGATCATATTCTCATGCCTAGACTAATTTCCTATATCATAAAACCTATACTCAATTTTATAAATAGCATACACCAAGAATCATAGATTCAGTTAATGCAGAAATTTAACAGATTTTTTTTTTTAAATAAAAGTGAGAAAAGGCTGTTTTAGAGCAAATATCTGAAAGGACAAAAAGGGTTCTTTCTTTGAAGATATGTTCTTTCCTCTGACTCGACCTCCTTAGGGACATAACTACAGAACAGATAAATTTCACAGCTAATATATATGAAGTAACATGTTTAACATTACCCAGTGAATTTATATCTACCTACACCATATAAATTTATCTCACATAAACTGTCACCTCCAACAGAATTCATTAAAACAATGTTATAGCTTCCAAATTAAATGCAATTGTCTAATTGGAATTTAATCTTACAATAGTAGTTGGTGGATTTTCTTTTTTAATTGACTAATGGAATAATTCATTAGTTTGTCTTGGAGGTCTGTCTGAAGAATTTAAAAGTAACTTTGATGAGGGATGGGCGGTCACTGCCATGGGTGTCCTGGGAGCTGGTGGGGGTGGAGGTTCTTTCACCATCCTCAGAACAATTCTTGCTGCTTATGGACAGGAAAGGATGGACATCCTCTCTCACCATCTAGAATTACTACAATACTAATACATTCCATTACCTCCAAGCAAATGTCATTATTAATTTCTGATTTTCATCAAGCCAGACAATGGTTTCCACCTTGACTCCTAGCCAATCAGCTATGTGGAAAATACTCAGCCAATTATATTACTTGCATTAGGTTAGGAACTGGAAATAAAGGCAAAATAAACGCCTTGAAAATGCTTCAGAGATAAAATGTAAGTTGACACTGCCTTCGCATGCTGGAGCCCGGGTGATACAATCTGATAGACAGCTGCCAGCACTCATAACTGCTTATTAAATCTAGTCTCTTTTTATGGTGTGAGTGAAGATCTGTATTTTTACCAATATTAGGTTCATTGTGTTATGAAAGAAACCAAAATACTTAAGATCATTCGCTCCAGCTTATAAAACATATTATGTAGTTTATTAAATTGTTAAAATTACTTTTCAAAGTCAAAATTTTCAAGGACTGGAAGTTTAACCACAACAAAGTAAAGTGGCCTGGACCACTGACAGGCCGGGGCACAAGGCAGCCCAGAAGGGGAGCCTGGCAGCCAGCTTTCCTGTCCCAAAGTACCTGCCAGCTGCACCCAGCTTCTTTCAGAAACTGCACTAACCACCACCCATCCCAAAACATATGGAAAAAAAAAAAACAAAAAAACCCCCACATTCTCAAGTTTTATTTTAAAAAGCAAGCACCTCTCAGCCAAAAATTAGCCCCTTACTAAGTCTTAAGTGATAAGGAAGTATTTTCTCATGTTTTTTATCTCTTCCTTAGAAGTCAAAAGCTAGGGATTTGATCCTTACAGAGATCAAAAGAGGAATTGTGGGCAAAGAAGGGGGAAAAGTCATGGGCAAATAAAATACAACAATATCACACTGCATACAGCAATGTCACATAATTCCAATTAGAAGACTGCATTCAGTTTGGAAGCTATAACATTGTTTTAATGAATTCTGTCCTTCCACCACCTCTACCAGCAAAGGACAGCTTACTGGCAGGGCCCATGAAACGCCCAAGCAGAGACTGATAAAGCCAGCTAAGTTGCCATCTCTAGTCAAGTATTCTCAGGAAAACTCTATGCAAATCCAGAGCGTTATTATCACATTTATTAATAACACTGTGGCTAACTGCCTATTAAATATGCAGCAGATATAGCCACGCTTCACTCACAGAGTCCCGTGATGTGCATCCTATAGGTACCAGTATCAACTGCAGCTTCAGGCTGAGGAAAACAGCCGAGGCTGATTTCCTCCTGGTGAAACAGTAGCATTAAAGAACTGCAGTGCAAAGGGAGACATGAAGTGCTCAGCCCTTCTTTCTCCATAGCCTGCCCCTAAGTTAATTTATTATGCAGGCATGGTTATCACCAACATCAATCAAGTACATTACCCATTTTCTGACCTTAAAAAATTTGCCATAATGATCTATTTGTGCAAACCTTTCATCTCCCGGTTTCATTTCCTTGCGTTTGAGAGAGACGATTTGTTGTTCTGGCTGCCTACCTCTGTGACTCTGACCCTGTTCTACCATGAGGACACTTACCATGAAACACTTCACTCAGAATGAGAGTTTATCTCAGGCCTAAAGACTCCAAATTATCAGCTGTAACAATTAATTGGTGCTTCTTTTGGTTACTCAATAAACTGTAAAGTTCTAAAAGGCACAGGACTGTGAATAAATTTTTGACAATGGAAGGACTAACTAGCTATCAGATGCATAATGCATGGAAGGCCAGCCACTGCATCACAGAGGGAGAGAATTAGTCCTTTGAGTTAGCCCTGGAAATACGCCTTAAGGAAAAACTGCGAGAACAGAAAACCAGAGCACATGCTCTAGCTCATAGGATTTCAAATGCTATCCTTTGCTAAAACACAACAAAGGGAAGTTTATTACAGTCTTATAAATACAAAGAACTTTCTTATTTAGAAAAAAAGCAAACAGTATTCAACTGAGCCTAATGGTTCATTTTTTCAAAAGAGATATCATTTTCATTACAGTTCTTCAGATTGATTTTTCAGATAGTGGGCCTTACCCGATTGAAATTAATGAATAAAATGAGCTGAGTTTTCAACAAATCCATTCATGTGGTTTAGTTAAATTTCATACGTCAATTTTATGATAGTGAGATTGAGTCAGACTCTCTCAATACTAAAGACAGAGATGACAGGTAACCAAAAACCTGAGTTTGACACTATTGTAATGCCTTTAGAATTTCAACCACTTCTATGAATTCTCGTTGTGTATATAAGACAGACCCAGACTTTGTTCTCAACTCTACCTGGGTCACCAAAGACATAAATTTTCGTAACATGTGCTATGCGTTCACTAATCCACAGATCGTTCACAAAAGTCTATCGCAGCTGCACAGCAATGGAAAATCTTAAATAATGTTCACAGAAATGAAGGAATCAAAGGACTTGCCCAAGACCACCCAGTAAAATAACTGAAGATCTTTAACAGCTCTAAAATTCAAAAACTTTATTAACTATTTCTTTTTCACTATGAACGCCTTTGCCTTACGTGTTACTGTTTACTACTGGCATTTTCTGGACAATAAGAAAAATAAGATAGAAGACTGGATGTTTTCTCTAACTCTAGCTAGCTCCAGTAGAATGGAATACACGGTAAAGTAGTCAGTTAAATTTTAAAGCCAGTAGTTTATCCGAGGATCACCTGGTCTCTGATATTCAGGCTAGTTGCTTCACTAAGGACATAGTTTCTATGGACATTGAAACTAACAGTTTTTAATCTATGAACCTCGAGGGATTTGTTAAGATGATCAGAAGAGATGTACTAAGCTAAATGGGTGCTAGTTGCCCTCTGTAACTAAGGTCAAGTCCTGACCAATCCAAGGAACTCAGATATGCCAGTTAGACTCCCTGGGCTTCAGCTGTCCTGGCTGTACACCCAGGGTATCTAAATATACTTGCTGGGGTCTAAATAGCCCAGAAAGGATAGGATTCGCTAACCTATGTGCTTTGTTTGAAAAATATAGGAAATCAAAGGACAGAGATTGCTTTGCCTCATGTCAGGTAACTGTTGGGGCTCCAAGTCCCAACAAAGCCTCTTTCTGCTTACCTCCACTTCCTGCCAGTACCCAAATCTGTTTCAAATACAGTTGTACTAAGACTGGATGAGTTTATGCTAATGGCTCTCACCATTAAATGCCATTCATCACAAAACCCTGCAACTAAGTCCTCCATAAAACTGACCTCATTCTATGACAAAGCTCCCACTGAATGATGTCAGAATTTTCACCCAAACACTTGGCCTCAACTGATAATTGTCCAGGATAATGACAAGTCATAAGGTCTGTTACTACAGGGGAGTGATGGCTGTGGACTGGAACAGACGCTACCAAATATGGAAAACACACATAAGAAAAAAATATCATGTCCCTTTTAACTCCCCCTTAAAATTCAATTAATAAACTTAGAAAATAAACTATTATAAAAAAAAAAAAAAAGTATGCCCAAAAGTCTTTCAAAAAACCTTTGAGAAGCTAGAGCATTGATTTTTCAACTGGTGGGCCGCAGCACACTGGGGTGCTGTGGAGGATATTAGGTGTGCTGTGAACATTTTTAAAGATTAATTAAATTATTATTGAAAGAAGTTCAAAGCATAGTAAGTATACTCCTTTCTTTTTTTTTTAATCTACGTCATTTCAGTGTGCTGCAGAAATTTAACCATAGTTTCAAGTGTGCTGTGAGATAAAAAAGGGTTGAAAAACACTAATTTAGAGTTTCCAACCCTTTGGCTTTCTCAAGTATCCTAATCACGTGAAAAGCTAGGGATGGGACTCTCTCCATGAACAAATCAAACTTAAATTTCCCCTAAAACTCAAAAACTAAAGTTTGTTTCACGACAGCTCGTGTTTTCACGAGTAGTAATGGGACCAAAGCGACAATGACTCAATTCAACTATGCATGTGGTCCATGGTTCAGATAACCCACGTTGCAGAGAAGGATTAAAACAAAAAAGCGAAGTTCCCCTGTGTCCTGTGCTGCCGTGTGTAAATCCTCAGATCATCACAGGGATTCTCTGAAACGGGTATACCAGAGAACGATGACAAGGTCTGCTCCTTCTTTCAAAATGAGAATCTTTCCTGCTCAGTGGGCAACTGTCCTGATGGACTTTTTGTCTTGTGAATTTTCAGATGAATAATCACAAGCATTCACTCACCCTTTGGGCTAGCAGGTATCACATCCACAATCCGTTCATGGTTGACAGCAAATCAGAGAAGGGGTTGAAGCCCTCACCATTGCCAAAATGTTTCGTTCGGAAACTGGAATTGTCAGCAGAAGCTCCTGGGACACTGCAACATAAAAAAATATATATGTATATTTTTACACATAACGAAGATGTAACTTCTAAAAACCACCACTTCCTTAAACTTGAAAACACCAAGACCAACACAGATTCTAGAGGTAGGGGAAAACACCGCTTGAGCGAGACTGTCAATACACCAAGTGTGATGCTGTTAAGTATGAACCGGAAATACTGTTTAGAAAGATACAGTTACCAATTACTCCGACATGTCCACTGCAAGGTTGTTATTTACCGTGAAGTTTATACCAAGTATTTAAAATATTTTAGCATTACAAAATATCACCCTCCATTATAAAGTATACAGGTAACAATAAGCTGTTTTAACTCACACTCTCACTTGGATAAATGTACCTACCATTCCCAGTAAGTAGTGATCTTTCCTAGAGGACAGAAAACCATATAGAAACTATAAATAAATTATTTTAGAATTATTTTAAAATAAGTTATTTTTAACATAAAAAATAATAATGGACACAGGTTCCCCACCCCTGTGGGATATGGTAATGTAGCCTCACTCAGAACACTTTAAGGGTGGGAGATTACTGCATTAAAAGCACCTGTTCTATAAATAAGAACTGGCATAAAGTTATTTAAAAATGTATTGAGCAGATATATTCTTCTATAACATTTATATATTTAATTTTTTTATCTTCAATGTTTGACGTTTAGTAGGTGGTTGTCAATGTACTTGTATTAAAATTCTGAAAATAAAAACTAATAATAATAATGAATACAAAACTGATAAGAATAAAATAATTCTATCTTTTTCTAAAATGGTTATGAATGACATAAGGAGCAGTATGTATGAAAATAGTGCCACCAGTGGAAAACACTCTGGAATAATAAGGGTTTGCAGTTGAGAGGCCTGAGTTCTGGATTCAGCACTGTCATCAATCACATGACCACGGGAGGGCCATTTAACATCTCAGGAGTCCAGTCCCTTCATCTGCAAGGCAAGGACATTAACCGATGCTCTCTGAATTCCTTCTACCTCTAAGCCTGTCTTTCTGGTTAAAGCATACTTATTCCAAGTAACCTAACCTATTAGCTTCTCCTTTAAGCTTCCTGATTAAAAAGAGGTTTTTTATTTTTTTTTAATTATTTTTTTTTTTTATTAAATCATAGCTGTGTACAATAATGCAATCATGAGGTACAATGTGCTGTTCCATATACAGTCTGAAATATTTTCACCAAACTGGTTAACATAGCCTTCATGGCATTTTCTTAAGTATCGTGTTCACGCCCTTATACTTTACACTTAAGTAAACTTCACCTGCACCCTTCCAAGATGCACCCTAGGTATGGACCCACCAATCACCCTACTTCTACACTGCTGGTGGGAATGCAAACTGATACGTTCCTTTTGTAAAGATGTTTGGAGAATACTTAGAGATCTAAAAATAGACCTGTCATTCGATCCTATAATTCCTTTACTAGGTATATACCCAGAAGACCAAAAATCACACTGTAACAAAGATATTTGTACCAGAATGTTTATTGCAGCCCAATTCATAATTGCTAAGTCATGGAAAAAACCCAAGTGCCCATCGACTCATGAATGGGTTAATAAATTGTGGTATTTGTACACAAATATGTGGAACATTATGCAGCCGTAAAGAAAGACGGAGACTATACCTCCTTCATGTTTACATGGATGGAGCTGGAAAATATTCTTCTTAGCAAGATATCCCAAGAATGGAAGAAAAAGTACCTAATGTACACAGCCCTAATACGAAACTAATTTATAGCTTTTATCCAAAAGCTACAACCCAATCTCAGTACAAGAATATGGGGAAGGGGGCAAGGGAGGGGAAGGGAGGGGGAGGAAGGGGGGAGGGGGAGGAAGGGGGGAGGGAAGATGATTGGTGGGTCCACACCTAGGGTGCAACTTGGAAGGGTGCAGGTGAAGTTAAAAAGAGGTTTTAACCATGAATCACTATTATGCCCAACTGCCATCAACACCAAAAATGCCCAGTGGGCAAAGAGTTTTATAAGTGCTTAGAAGAATTTTCAACCTGGCACCCTGGTGAGCTGGCACTCTCAGTGGCTGAGGAGACCCACTAGGTGCCCATAACAAGTTTCCCTTCTTCTCCAGAGAGCACAGTTCCAACTCCTGTGGAAATCTGTCCAGATGTGCTCTAAAACAGTGCTTCTCAACCTTCTATGTGCATAAGCAACTCTTGGGAGAGCTTTTTTAAAGAAGTCACAGGTTCCTATTTGGGAGGCTGAGGCAAGAGGATCTCTTGAGCCCAGGAGTTTGAGGTCACTGTGAGCTATGATACCATGGCACTCTACCAGGGTGACATAGTAAGACTCTGTTTCAAAAAAACAGAAAACAAAAAAGTACAGATTTCTATACCCCACTCTCAAAGACTCTGTCTGATTCGTAGGTCTGAAGTGGGGCCTCAGATTCTGCCTCTCAAGCCAACGACCAGCGGACGCTGATACTGCCAATCATGGACCATACTTTGAGTGTAAATGAAGATGCCCTGCTCTCGAAGGCCCTGTTTTCCAAGCCCACAACCAGCCTTGAGACAGGCTCCCCCAAAGCTACAGAGCCTATGTCTCACGGCGAAAAGAAATGGGACATTGCTGAAGTTGTTGATCGCTTTGGGAATAAAATTAAAACCTCTTTCTATAACTTACAAGGCTCCACATACTCCGATCCCTTTCTACTTCGCTGACATGACCTCAAACTACCAACCCAACCCCTAACTACAACCAGCACAGATACAGTGGCCTGCATAGTGCCTGCCTTCTGTTTCAAGCAGGCCAAGTGTTTTCCTGTCTTGGGGCTGTGCGTTTGCTATACTAGCTTCGCAGGATGCCATGATCCTCTTCCTGACGTGACTGGCTCCTTCTCATCACTGGATCTTCGAGACCTGACCGCCTACTTAAACTAGGTTCCCAGTTACTCGCCATTGCATCGCCCTATCTGCTTTCTTCAGAGCTCGTCACAATCTGCAAACTTTTTTTCTCATTTATCTACTTGCCTTTTCCACCAGAATATAAACTCAGAGAAAGAAAGGAACTCAGTTGTTTTGTTCATTGCTATACTCCAAAACTCAGAAAAATGCCTGGCTCGTAGAAGGCACTCAGTGTAAATTTTTGAATAACAAATGAATCAACAATTGAAAAAATCCCCCAGCATCCTCTAAAAACTTAACTGCCATTTGCTGAAAACTTACTATGTACTGGATATAAATTTAAGTATTTTTAAAAAGTGATTTCATTTCATTCTACTCTGACAACAAAGTACCTAGTAGATACTATTATCACAAGCTCAATATCTAGATTAGATTTTTTTAACATAGAAAGTTTTCGTAGCTGGATTCTATCTATAAAGCTTGCACTTCTAAGAACTCCAACTGTTTCCTGCAGATATGTTAACACAAAAATCTGAGGTTCCTCCCCTTCTAACTCAGGCTTGCCTGAGTGAGTTCTGGCTACGATACCTGATAGAAGACACTCATCCTTTCTGAATCTAAGCTTTCTTTTCACACAAGGAAAGCTAAGGAACGCCACAATGACCAGGCAGACAAAAGCAAGCCACAAAGCAAGTCAGGTGTAAGGTAACAGGAGAAGTAAGAAATGAGGCAAGCTGGAAACCCCCACATTCCCAGCAGAAGGTGAAGCCAGTGCACTTAACTCAGCACTTAGTGCCACACATGAACACAACCCACCTCGCAGCTTCAAAAGCTTCCGACTATACACATGAAGGCAATAATCCAGATTTCATATTTAGTGAAATTTCATAATTTCTCAAAGATGGAGACTAATTTTTTAATAGTTAACATTTTTTAAAAAAAACCTAAAAAATCTTGCAACCACAACAGCAAATGATTTCTGAGGTCAATACATGTCTCCAGTTTTGAGATTCTAGAATGATTCAGAAGCATGAAGAAGTTATATGAGTGAATAATGAAAAACACAGCAGGTATCTGGGCAGATGAGGACTTTCTGGAGGAATTCATTATCTTGAGCAAGGTTTAGAAGGAACTGGCAGATTGGGTAGAAAAAGCATGCTACAAGGTCAGAAAAGCATACTGAAGGTCTCAAGGTGGGGAGGAGGCAAGTCACCAGCAAGGAACAATCAGTGAGGAGAGACAGCTTGCTTGGAATCTAATTTTCACTCCAGACTAAAATAGTGGCAGGTTTCTAGGAAAGACAAAAATTGGTCCAGCAATGCCTAAGAATATGAACATTAGTGCTATCTTGATTGACTCCTAATACATTAAAGTAACCAGGTATATCCAAACATAAAGGACAAACTGTTGGGGGTCCTTCTTCCCCAAACCCAGCTGACCTGGGTTCAATTTTTCACTGAGCTACAAGTTCAACCGAGGCACAGCGGTAATTGAAAGCAAAAATGAATGGAAACAGAAAATAAAACTGGAGCAGCACAGGCAGCCTGAATAGAAAGTAAAAGTAACCTGCACAAGTTTCAATGCAACAAAGAGAAATTTTATTTAGGAAGAACCAAGAGAAAGTTGAGAACGCTTCCAAAGAGAGCTCGCAGGTGGACCCCTCATGAAAGAGTCGAGGGAGATGCAAATACGGGCAGCATGGAGGGATAAAGACCTCTCTGACATAGGCTGTAAGTCTTCCAGGGGTCTCCTGCACTCCAGGTATTACTGCCCTTTTCTGCTGGTCACTGATTACCTAGGTTCCCTCATGCCCATATTCTTTTCCCTTTTGGAGGGAGAACTCCTGAGTGGGCCCTCCAGACTTCCTGCTCTGCAGGCCACGTTCGCCTCCCATCTCCCGCCAAGCCTCTTTCTTTGTGTCCCTTCTCACAAATCACCACTACGATTTATGCAATATTTTTGCTTCTATATTTTTGTGCGTATTCTGTTAAGAATCCAACAGACACAGGTCTGAATTCCATGTTCATGTGGCTCTACACTAACCAAAATGCTTAACTGCTTTGAGCTCCAGAAACAAAAAATAATGCAACTGAAATTAAGACACACAAAAAGAAAAGACAGATATCTAAATAAATTATCCAGAGCACAACCCAAAACAAAATAAACCTTTCTACCTAGAATTGTATACCCAGAAAAACTATCTCCCCAAAATGAGGGAGAAATTAGAGCTTTTCAAATAAACAAAAGTTATCACCTCCCTAAAAATACATGCTAAATTTTTTTTCAGGCTGAAAGAAAATAATTACAGGAAGAAAAATAATGGGGAAAGTTGTGAGTAAATAAAAAGTAAATACATTAATAAAACAATGTACAAAATAATTTTTTAAAAAAATCTGGCACTACCAACAGCTGCTTCTTACCCCAGCTCACTTATTACACTGTAGCAATTGGGGGATCAGCTTGAAATGGAGATTCCCACCCTCCATAGTCCACAGAGCCTTCATCAGGTTCCAGGAATCTGCATTTCTACCAGATACCCCAAGCAACTCTGATGAAGTTCGGAAGAGCACTGCATTGCCCTCTGACCACTCTGGGGCAAAGAATTGCTTAGTGAGCCCCTGGGATTGCAGGCTTCAGCAGAAAGCACGAGCCAGCCTTTGTTCTTTGCCACTTGACTAAGGCCTCAGAGCACCTTGGCCCAGAAGGTCAGCAGTAACCCTGCCTCAACCCTGCTCATCAAGAGCTGTAATAAATTAAAAGCCCATTAAAATATTTTAGAGAAAAGCCTAGAAGTGCTGAAACATTAATTGTGCCATATTCAATCTGTTTTCCTAGAGATTTGAAAAGCCAGATTACCATCTTGGGGGTCATTAAAAAGAATGAAGCTGTCTCCCTTTCAATTTACATATTTAAAAATGTATGCACTCAGCCAGTGGCCACTAAGTCCTTTCCAAAGCTTTCCAAGTACTGTGGCTACTCCAAATGCCACCGTCAAGCCATGGAGAGAGAGGTGTGGGATGCCATCAGGGCCTGTCTTGTTTTTTAAAGCAGAGGAACCAAAATCCCAGGGCCTCTGGTTGCAAAACAGCTCCGGGAAAACAGGTAGAGGCGGCAACAAAACAAGGGTGATGTTTTCTTGTTTTGTTCTCCCCTGTTTATTTTCCCCGAAGCAATCCCTGCTCTGTACAAAAGTCTGCAGGGAGCTGGAAAGAGCAGCTGTGGTTCCCAGAGGCCGGGACCTAGCAATCAAGTTGTTTACCAAACACTGCCAGGCACCAGAAAAACAACAACAGCACAGACAGCATTTGCATCTATTTTTCAAAAACAACCTCCAAAAAGTCTGCTGCCTGTCCTGGAACTTCTCTGCATAGCTGAGAGAAAAACTTAGAAATTAAAGGAATGAACTGCATTGGATATTGGTCCCCACGGCCTAAATATAACCTATTATTCTATTTCTACTGGGCTATCCTAAAAATGGAGGGCCAGGAGTCTGCAGAATTTCAAGCAGTGGACTGCTACAGACACCATGCTGACCATGCTGACCATGGGCATTCTCAAGCATCTAACAGTGGACATCTTAGCAAACTGAAATTATTTGCTGAGCTTCCAGGACCTCACAGACATCTTCAGCAAGCACCAGAAACTCCAAGAGGGTTTATAAAACACACACTGCTGGACCCATCCCCTAGTGTCTCAGCCGGAAGGTCTAAGGTGGGGCCTGAGATTTTCTAACAAATTCCCAGGTGATGCTGGAGCTACTAGTTAGTTCCAGGTGCCACACTTCGAGCACCACTGCTCCCAAGCTAGATCCCTTGTAGCCATCCTGAAGATCCTGGAGCAATTTTCCCACCTTGAGCTCTCCCCTGGGTTACCCTGAGTGAGTACAGCGGAAAATGATGCAGGGCAGTCCCAGAATGAAATGCATTGGCTGGCTTCCCCTTTGCTTCTCCAGATGCCCTGCCTACCACCTCCACTCTGCTCTGGGTCCTGAAAGGCTGTTTTCTGACTTCCAGTTGTTTTTAACCAAGTGGGAGAAGGGGGCTCACAGCAGGAGGCCAGAAAGATAGGCCGTTCATTCTTCTGGCTCCCAAACCTCCAGGCAGTACAGGTTGTGACCAAGACTGGTCACAGCTCCGACCAGGAAGCTGTCTCTGCATAGCTACTGTCTAGGTTCACTCACCCCTACCCTCCTTCCTCTCGTCCCTTCAGTAAAAGCCAACTATTTCAGACAAGAAGAACCTTGATACAAAAGTCAAATTCAATGTGTTGTCCACTAGACCGCCCTTGGATTAAGAATGCAAAATCTGGAATTTTACATACACATGTAACATAAATGTGTATGTATATGTGTATGTGCACATTTATACACAGATGTACATATGTGCGTAAGAATACCTGGAAATATACATATAGACATCTTTACAGATTTTTTTCTAAATACAGCTAAATCATATTGGTCCAAAGATCTTGGGAGTCCCAAGGCCAAGGCCATGTCATAGGGTTTGCATGGACGTCCCCTGTGGCACCATGTGCCACAGGAAGAGAAGGCCCACTTTGTCTAATCAGTTACACAACCTGATAGGAAGAAGCACATCTGTGAAAGCTTCAATCTTTCTCTAATTTACTAACTTAGTTTCCTTTGTTGCAAACGGCACCAAAATAGAAAGGGAACAGAGGTAGGTGGAGCGGGCTCCATCACCAACTCCTGTGAATAACTTTCTGACAATGCTGAACCCAGTTCAAAAAGCACATCAGCAAGGAAAAAAGGTATGTGTTGTCAGTTCATAAATAAAATGCCAATCTGCCTCAATTCATAAGGCTGGGAAAAGAAGAACAAATAATATTTCTGTCTTTAGAATAATACTAATAACAACAACTACTTGAGTATACCCTAAATAAGCATCTGCCTTTACAGCTAAGTTTCAGATGTCTAATACAAACATTCATCATATTTAACCAAATGGGTCACTATGCTTGGGCAAACCCACTGAACTCAGTTTCAATGACATTCCCTAGAACTAATCACTATTACTTTTTTTTCTTTCTCCCCTGCTTGCAATTTTTTTTTTTTTTTTTTTTTATTAAATCATAGCTGTGTACATTAATGTGATCATGGGCACCATACACTGGTTTTATAGACATTTGACACATTTTCATCACACTGGTTAACATAGCCTTCCTGGCATTTTCTTATTGTGTTAAGACATTTATATTCTACATTTACTAAGTTTCACATACGCCCTTGTAAGATGCACCACAGGTGTAAAAATCACTATTACTTTTACCCAACTTTCTCCAGCAAGATTTCTTCCAACTCACCAGAGGGCTTATTGGTATCTATGCTCAAAAACAAGTTTTTAAGTAAACCCACTAGACTAATTAGAACACATGGGGAATATGGTTTCTATGTAATTACCTTCCTAACTCTGAGGCTCAATCAGAAACCTCTCTGGTTTGTTTCTCTCTCCTTTTCACTAACAATTTTCTGAGCATTCCACTTGAAACTAGCAGACTGATGAGTTCCATGCGCCATCTGTGTCTGAACTTAACCACAACCACTGACTGACTTACCTGCCACTCCACCGTGTCATCGCATCCCCCCTTCAGGGATGACGCTGACCGCCAGGGCACCCCCCTCCTTTATGAACATCCCAGAATCCCTCTCCATTCCTCCTTCCCTCAGCCCCATGCTCACCTCTCTCCAAGGCCTCTGTCTGCCACCAACATCTGGGTGAATCCAAGTTGTGTCTTTTACCCTCAAAGGTGCCTCTCTCTCCTTTTTCAGAAGCCACTCACTACACACCCCTTCACTGCAGGCAAGAAAGAGCTGGTCTCTCTTTCCTTCTTCCTTGCCTCCTAAGAGGCTAATGGTTGCTCTAACAGCCCACCTTGCCTGTCACTCACCTTCAAGGAAAATGCCACTACCCTCTTCCACTGTGACTCGGGATCCCTCCACACCCCGTCTGTGGTCACAGACCACACCGCTGCTCCCAGCCCAGCCACATGACTTTTACTTCTAAATGTCAAGGATGTTCTTCAACACCTTTCTCAGGTATTTCAGTACTGGTTGAGCATCAGTAATGCAAAAATCCTAACTCCAAAAGGCTCCAAAATCTGAAATTTCTTGAGCACCAACATGATCCCTCAAAGGAGATGTTCATCAGAACATTTCAGATTGCAGATCTCTGCATTTGAGTTGCTTACCTGGTAAGCATATAGTACATATAATGTGACTATTCCATATATTTTTTTTTAATCTGAAATATTTCTGGACCAAGCATTTCAGATGAGGATACTCAACTTGACCTGCTTTACAATTTCTGTCTAGATTCTTTCAGTATGAATACTTCTATCAACTTTAGTAGCCATAAAAATGGTCCTTCCAAAAGCCTGTCCATGGCTTCCAGCAGGCTTGGCATAAATAAAGCACTCAAATTTATTTGTTATTGTTTTGCAACAGAACCTCACTCTATGACTCAGGTAGAGGGCAATGGCGTGCTCATAGCTCATTGCAGCCTTGAATTCCTGGGCTCAGGCGATCCCCCTTCCCCAGCCTCCTGAGTAGCTGGGACTACAGGTATATACTACCACTCCTGGGTAATTTTTAAAATTTTTCTATAGAGATGGGTTCTGGCTATGTTGCCCAAGCTGGTCTCCAACTCCTAGTCTCAAGCAATCCTCCTGCCTCAGCCTCCCAAATAGCTGGGATTTACAGGTGTGAGCTACCATGACTGGCCCCAAAGGATCAGTATTTGTTGAGTGAGTGAATACATGCCTGTTTCATCTTAGCTTCCTTCATCCTAAAAGGTTCCAGTCTACTCGAGAAGCAGTACAGTGCCAAAGCTAAGACCATAGTCTGCAGAACAGACTTCCTGGGGCCAATCCTAGTTCTATCCTGTACTAGCTACATTTGATCAAGTTTTTCCATTTGTGAAAACTGGGTCAATATTTGCCCATACATAGTAAGGACTTCCTTAATTGCTACTTAATTATTAGTTAATTGCTACTACTTCATCTACACCTGAGGGCATAGCCAAAGCATGCATCTCACTGTCCCTTAGAACTCCTCCATTTCCACAACCGTGAATTCTGAAATCATCCCCTATTCAACAGCCTCCTACAGAGCCACCTCTCACTGGGGCATTTCTCTTCAACCTGCGCCTGGACTGTATCACTGAGACGTGCCCCTACCATCTCAAGCTGGTATCTCCTTCTCATGCATACAACCCACATTCCCCGCTCTGAACTCCACCTCTTTACATCATCTAAGATGCCCCTCAGGGTACCCAGGATCCTGAAAACCCCTCTATCACTCAGAATGTCTTTCTCTACCCACTTCCCATTGGAGCTGTTTACTTCACCAGACTGAAATGGTGAGGCAGGGGCTGGGTTTGATCCATGTTGATATGCCCTGAACATTGACAGTACAGTGCCCAGGACATAGAAGGTCATTGTGAGGCTAATCTGGGGCTCGAGAAGCCAGGAAGAGTTCTCATAAGCCTACTTGGCACTCTATCTATGGCAGGTTCTATTTAAGAATCACAAAAATTCCAGAATCATTTTCATAAATTCATTCCACTCATGGTTCAATTCAATGGCAGAAAATATAAAACTTCCATTCCCACTGGCAAACTGGATCTAGCTAACCAAGCAGGGCTTACACAGGTGTCTACTAGCAGGGCAAGTTGTGTCCCTTCCCCTAAGGGACCGGGGGAGCCTCAGCCTCTCCCTAGAAGGTTGGTCAAGTGAACAGATAGCTCATTGCCATCTGAGCTCTTTATAAGGCTTTTGTGGTAAACATGTTTACTTTCTTTTGATTGGCTGAGCTTATCAAGTATTTTGTTTTGAGTCTTGCTCTATAAACATGTTTACTTTGAGAGGAGAGCTTTTATGATAGCTAGTACATTTGTTTTTCACACTTTTAAACTCAAAACATATTTCTCACAGCCTGTGGTAAACAACTCAATGTGGTAAACAAATTACATTATTTCATCTTCACACTGGAAAGGTGATCCCTATGTATCTTAGCAAAAGCTTGAACCAGATTGCAGATGACCAAGGCTCTCTATTGGATGAAAACACAAATCAAAGCCACAGTGATATTAAAAAGGGGCAAAAATTACAAGGGTGGGTCCTGCAGATGTTGGGGAGTATCTAACCCAAGCCTCGATTTCTGCAGTGGGATCACATGAAGCCAGACGCCCCAAGGCCAAAGGCAGTCTTGTTAATTGACGAGATTCATTATTTTCCGTGAAAAGTTAAGATTACATAACCAGCATGCTTAACAGCTGATATGGGAGGAAAAGCAAAGTAACGTTTCAAAGAATGAAGAAACCAACTAGGTCACAATATTAATTGTAAGTCTTTTGAGATCTGCGTTCTGTGATGATTTTTCCAATTAGAAAAAGAAGTAGTGACTTTGAATGTAAAAACAAAAAGCCCATCATTATTGGAAGGGGAGGAAAATAACAAAGAATTAAGAGAAGAAAAGAAAGGAAAATACCTCTTGAGAAAACCAACAGTTCTTGAAGTAGCATTTAAAAGTACTGTTTATGTGGAGTCATTAGAGAAGCTGCTCTGTGGATCTGAGTGTGAAGTCCCTCTGCAGTTAAGTACGGCGGTCAACCGAATTCAGACTTCATGGAATAAATCCCTTTATTAAGAAGGTTTGTTCTGTAAAATCTGCCCTCAGTCAAAAGGCTACATTCAAGGATCCAGAAGGCCGTATGTGGCCCAAAGTCCACAGGTTCCCCACCTCCATTTCCCTCTGCCTCCAATATCTGCCTAGAAACAAAAGCCATTTTACCATAGGCCTTTGAGGTTAATTCCAAATTACTAGGAATAAAAATGGAGGCCATATTCTTTATAAAAACAAATAATACCCCAAGCCCAAGTTAAAAAACAAATAAACAACACTAGTATTGTGGAACCATAATACGGTAAACATCCTCAATGACTGAGCATTCTTATTCAGCATGTTTAATACTGTAGGGAGGGGAAGATGCTAGAAGGAAGAGTAACCCCATGTGGGGCCTGCATAGAACATACAGACTTCAGAGTACAGACAGACTACGGAGACTTTTCCCAAGATTATCATGTGCTTCAGGGTTGCATGAACAAAGGGTTTGAAGAAAGACCCAAGGGCATATGGAAGCAGTCACCATTTCTGACTTTCAGATCATCTCTCCTATCATGGAAAGAGAACTGAAAAAATGGTTTTAGGTAGTTTTAGCAGACGGGCATCCAGGCCCAGAAGGGTGGGTACACATGACAAATTGTAATAGTAAAAAAGATGAAACTTACCCCAGCTTTGTCAACACCACCTGAGACCTTCTGCAAGTTAGTAAGCATCTGGAGCAAGGGTTTCCCTTCCTATAAAATGACAACACTAAATCCCATCTTTCTGAAAAATTCCTATGTCACACTTGTTTTTTTCTTTTTTGGGGACAGAGTCTCACACTGTCACCCTGGATAGAGTGCCATGGCATCATAGCTCACAGCAACCTCAAACTCTTAGGCATGAGCAATCCTCCTGCCTCAGGCTCCCACATAGCTGGGACTACAGGTGCCTGCCACAATGCCTAGCTGGTTTTTTTCTATTTTTACTAGAGATGGGTTCTTGCTCTTACTCAAGCTGGTCTCAAGCATCTAAGTTCAGGTTATCCTCCCGCTGCGCCTCCCAGAGTGCTAGGACTATAGGCGTTAGCCACCGTACCCAGCCTCTATGACACAATTTTTGTATGCCTCAAATTGAAAAACACACTTCAGGAGATAACCAAGAATTCCAGCCTATACAATCTAATTAATACAATACTTGGGACGTGCTCTCGAAAAACCCACAAAGGAATCCACAACTTAAAGGAACAGAAATGACATTTCAAAGGAATGTGATGTTAGCCAGTGTCTAGTTGTCAACCGAACTCTGGCTTTGAGCTGTCTGGGCAGACAAGTGACTCAGCTGGGAAAGGGCTCCCTGGCCAACCATAGTCATCTGACCCACTGCCTCCAAGTAATTTTTTCTTAATCTTTAAAACAAAAAAACTAAATGACTAATGAAATGACTAAAGAATTACTTCCAGACAATTCTTATGATGTCAAAAAATAAAAATGGGGGGAAAAAACCCCAAACTTAAGCACAACAGTAAGCAGATAAGAAGAACACAAGCAGACTTAGAGCTATCCAACATCCAATGGTCACATTTCCTTATGAGAAAGGAAGAGTGGACATTCCAGGTTTGGAAATATCTCCAGGAGCCAAGGGAAGAGCCAATGATCAGAGCAGTATCATCAGGGAAAAGTGTCCGAGAGCCAAAATGGTGAAATATCTGTTGCAAATATGAGACAGAAAGGCACACACTGGCCTTTCACCCTGGCGTTCCACACACCCCGGAGCACATCCAGTTGTAAGATCGCCCTTACTGCAATGCCTGCAGGGTGCTCTGCAGAATCCCTGCCTTTCAGCCTTCCTCTTGCTAAGACTTACACAGTGGCACAAGCATATACTGTCATGTCACAGATGAGGAAATGGAGGCTGGAGAAGTAGTCGTTTACCCAACCCCACAGCTGGTAAGTGACAGAGCCCAATCTATCTGAAACCTTAGTCTCCTCCCTCAACCACTACCAAACACTGCTGAGCACTGTTTTTCCAACAGCTCAATCAGGGAAAGTAAGAACATGTGGAAAGGCTCCCAAGATAAAGCCAAACTGGGAATACGAGGGTTACAACTCTATGTGAAGCTCCATATCGTCCTCCATAGTTTAAATCTCCTGGCTTCTTGCTTAAAGTCCGGCATATCCAGAAAGTAGGAAAGCAAGGTGCCCAGTCAACCCTGGGAGTGCAGCCTGCTAGTGACCTCTCCCCTTGTAGGACACAGAGAGGAGTCTACACAGCAGGTGAAGAATGCATTCAAACCTCCCAGCTGTCCTTGCAGGAGGGATGCTCCCCACGCCCTCCATCTCCTCTCGGTTCCCCCATTTCCTTCTGATTCATGAACATAGGCATCTACTGCCTCCCCACCATGAATGTCACCTGTCTAAGGTCTAAAGGTAAGATTACTGCTTCCACCCGGAAGCTTCTCAAATGAAATTAATCAAACATTTATTGATGCACTGTGGTACACATGTAGAAGGGTGAGGTGGCAGTTACCCAGGCACATTCTGCTTCTCAGCACGTGAAGTTAAGTAACAATGCACGATTTAAATAACATTTCAAGACAACAATGAGAGCCGTGTCACGGAGAGTACATGATTAATTGCCAGATGAATTCTACAGACAATAATTGCTGCAAAGTTCAAAAGGAGGAAAGAAATCGTTTTCAACAAATATACCCAAGGTTGAAAACTCTCCACTGATTTCGTTCCCAGTCTGCTCCGGCACAGAGGATTTGGGATTTGGCTGCCTGGGATCTGATCCTGGCTGGGCCGTTCCTGGGCCAATATATTCAAGCTCTCTGCATCTCTGTTTCATTAGCTATAAAATGGACGTAGTGACAGTTCTCTTTACATCGAGGGGTGGTTTGAAGATGAAGAGGAATAATGCATGTGGACGTTAAAGCAGTGTAGATGGTGCTGTCTCAGGGCTCCATATCTACACCTCTAAGCCTCAAATCCTCCCCACACTGGCTCCCCTCCACCTTCCTATGTCTGCCAAGCTCCAGATCGTCTTTTTCAACTAGCTGATAACTTGATGTCAAGGGTTCCCAATCCCCCTTCCACCAATCCCACTGGCTACCATGTTTACCTCTGGCTCAGTCTCCATGCATCCTGGGTCAAGAGCAGGACCAGAGAGTCAGAGCACTTGGGTTCAGCTCCCACCTGCGCCGTAGTCTTGTGATTCTGCCCAAATTACATAACTTCTCTAAATTTCCATTTCTGCATCCATAAAATGGGGCTAATGAAGAGTCCTTTCCTCAAAATGCTGCTGAAGAGATTAAACTGCCCAATTAGAGAGCACTGTCCCCATGCTTTGCCAACAGTTAGGACTCTGTATCCATATCCCAGAGCTGCTGTTCTCATCTCTGGTTGGACCACACAATTAATTGTACATCAGCATTCCCAACTGTTCCCTTTTCTCTCTCTCAAATCTGAACACTGCTGCTCAGATGTTAGTCAATGACTCGGGGAGCATAATTATCCCAGTCTTCCTCTGTGCCCGTCCATCTAATGTTACATTGAAGCTTCACAAATATAAATGAGTACTCTCATACAGGACCAGGGCCAAGGTAAACGGACATCCCCTTTCTGGGGTGATCTGGCACTGTTTCAACAGACTGAAAACCACACATTCCTATTCAACCCTCACTCTTATGACCCATACAAAATAGTAATCACTGGGGAAAATTCAGCTACAAGCTTTCAGAGAAATACATCACAGCATTATCTATAGAACACAGAAACTGAGAAAAATAAATGTCAGTTAAAAGCTAAATACAAAGATGGAGACTTTACCTCTTTCATGTTTACATGGATGGAGCTGGAACATATTCTTCTTAGCAAAGTATCTCAGGAATGGAAGAAAAATTATCCAATGTACTCAGCCCTACTATGAAGCTCAATTATAGCTTTCACATGAAGGCCATAACCCAACTATAGCACAAGACTATGGGGAAAGGGCCAAGGAAGGGGAAGGGAGGGGGGAGGTCTTGGTGGAGGGAGGATAATGGGTTGGGCCACATCTATGGTGCATCTTAGAATGGGTACTAATGTACACAGATATGATTTAACAATAAAAAGAAAAAAATAGGTGACTTAGCCAGCTTGTTAAATTGGTTTGAAAAAATCAAATGATTTCTGCAAAACTGCTTAATAGACTATAAGTTACTATAAGAATACTTCTAGGAATGTGGTTTTTCTAGGCTTTACAATTTTTGTGGCCCTTTCTGTGTTTATCTCATACAATAAATACTTGCCAATCAAAAAAAAAAATAATAATAATAAGCTTTATAATTAAATCAAGTTGTAAAGGGAACTAGGGTTTTCTAACTTTTAATAATTGCCTTTTCAAAAGATTTTTGAAATAATTAATATTTTTATTCATGAATTTTTCAAAATTTTAATTTTCTAATCAAATAAAAAGGAATGTGTCAATATAGTATATTTTGCTCCTGTGTGCTTCATTTTTAAAATTTTTCCATCTTAAACATTCTTAAAGATGTATGCAATTGAAACATTTTGAAAAATTGATTTTAAAGCCATTAAGGCCTACAGTAATTGTACTTTAAATACATTTAAATATAGCATATGTTTATCAAAAGTATTTATGTCAATACTATTAATATTACTGCATATTTATAAAGACATACTTTCTCACTGCAATGAATTGTTGTTTTGTTAAAGGGAAGTCATCAGGTATACCAAGTCAGTAAAAAAATATTTTACTCAGGGAGTATTAACAAGGATAATCACAAATCCAGGTTTGCCTTGTCCAATTATCGTCTCATATTTGGCCTTAATGTTGTATTTAATGAAAAAGGAATCAGATCAGGAAATGATACCAGGCAAATTGTACCCACATCTGTCCCCAAAGCATCTATCGTACACAGAAAAAGAGTACACAGTAAAATCGTCTGTAGGTACTCCGTAAGAAGCATGAGTATTTATGAGTTGAGTATAAAAAGCTAGTTACAATATCCTGCATTTAATAGCTAAAGCTGAAATTCCTCCTGCAATTGCAGAATCCCTCATTTTGCCTGGCTGAATAGAAACTGTCAGCATAATGTTTGGGACCAGCGAAGCACAAGAAACAAGAAAGGTGCCGCTTTTGAATGATACTGTTAGAAGATGCATGGATGTCATGTCAAATGACCCAGAGACAAACCTAGTTTGGAAGATTATTAAATCAAACAAGCTTCCGTTGCAGATTGATGAGTATTGATGTTAGAAATGGCAGTTGGTGTATAGCATGAGTTTGAATTCTTCAAAAGAAATGCTTAGAAAATTATTCATGTTGCAAAAAAAATACCTGTCTTGAATTGTTTGCCCTGGTCACAGACGCCAGGGATGGAGTTTTGAGTTTAAGCCTTATTGGGGCTCAACAGAGATAATTACACGGAAGTGGGGAGGCCAGGAATGGGCAGAAGGAGAAGCTGCCCCACAGGGTGACATCAGTGGCAGCTTCAGCTGATCCTCTGGGGAGCTCTGGAGTAGAGGTGTTTCCTCAATTTGTCCTCCAGTAAGGCCAGGGGAATGGACCTTGGGCCAACCGATGGAGGGGGTGACATCTTGGGTTAGGCAGTTCCCAGGGAGGGTCAGTTCCCATGGGCCAGACCTGAAGACGGGTATGTCGCCCTGAAGAACTGATCTGGATGGGGGCACTGTAGTATCCACCACACACCAGACAAGCTAGTGGGGAAGAAATGATCAAATCTTCATGGACATTTTGGAATAAATAAAATATTAGGAAAATCTTATGTTATAAATACCAATGCCAACAGAAAGGTATAAAGAGTTTATAGCAAAATTCAATCTGAAAAGCCCATGAATCAAGAAATTCACCATGGTTATTCACAGAGATGGCCTCTGTGTAAAAGGTGGTCTGAGATGTGAATTCTTTACCAATGATGTTATCAGAACAGCAAGGCTAATAAAATCCCACAGGCTATAGCTCTGCCTGCTTTCTGCTTTGCGGAAGGCAAGCAATCAGAATACCACTTTTGACAAAAGAATTTCTTTTGAGAGATTCAAATTCATACTACACACTAAGTGCCGTTACTGTTACAGCATCAGTACTTGTCAATCTGCAATGGAAATTTGTTTGATTTAATGATCTTCTGGAATAAACTTATCTCTGGTCATCTGACATGGCATATATATTTTCAAACAATGTTATTTAATAGTGGCAACTTTCCAATTTCCTACTCAATTTCAAATTTAAGAGTATTGGCTGTCCAAGAAAAGTTTTGCAAGAATTCGTGAATGGAGCAAAACATTATTATTCACATTGTTATTATTATTATTTTTGGTGAAGGCAGTCTCATGTTGAGGATTTTTTGAAAGTGAGGGGAAAATGCAGGATCCCTACCACTTAACATAAATAGGGTAGTGCTAGCCGGGAGTGCTTAGCAAAATGTTACAAGTAGACTAAACAGGTATCAAGATAACTGGGCGAAGAGGGGTGCGCTCAGCATTTTCTTGACCTGAAACAGCCAGCTCAGACCAGCTCTGACTACTTTACAGATGCTTTAGCTGTCCTTTACTGCCCTTTAGCTACTTGTAATACTAAAATCCTAGCCTACTGGGAAATTATATTATCATTAACAAATCACAGATTGCATGGCAGCATATGATGGCACTGCACTTGTGTGATTTTTACATTTTGTTGTTGCTGTGAACAAGCAACAACACAATGTAAACATTTTGCATTTCTCATTGGAAAGGGATTTTCCTGAAACAGAAGGATAGGTATTGGCATAAAAAATGGCTTCTTAACTGACATTTTAGGAACTTAAGTAAGTAAGTATACATATTAAGCTTGTTCAAGCTGCTAGAACAAAAATAACATAGTTTGGATAGCTTATGACAACAAACATTTATTTCTCACAGTTCTGGAAGCTAGAATGTCCAAGATCAAGGCAAATCTGGTGTCTGATGAGGGCCTGGTTTCTCACAGATGTTGTCTTCTAATTTTCTCACAGATGATGCCTTCTTCCATATAAAGTTATGGCAGAATGGACTAATTTGCTTTTAGAAGTCTCTTTCATAATGGCACTCATCCCAGTCATGAGATTGGCGATCTCATGACATAATCACCTCCCAAAGCCCCCACTTCCTAATGCTGTCTTGTTAGAGATTAGGATTTTAACCTAGGAATTTGGGGAGCACACAAATGTCCAGACCATAGTGTGTATTAGCATGTACATGATACAAACTGTGAATTCAAAGCAAAAATTCCACTATGTTCTGTTAAAATTTGTTCACTAGTGATATATAATCAATTTTATAATTCTGAAAGAGTCAGTGTTTGATCCCTAAAGAAAATTGATTAAGACTGGCAGAGTAGCACGTGTGTAAGTCTATAGAAACACCCATTACTTTGAGATATCTGATATTAAAAACAATTGATCAGATTGCAAATCCATTCTCACTATCACAAAACCATTCAATATGACTTTTATGGAGGAATAAAAGACCTGTTGTCCTAAAGCAACATTGCACCAATAAAGTATAATTTGAAGAGATTAAATTATCTGGATTGTGGTTAATGGCAAGAAAGAAATTTCTCTCAACACAGGAAAAAAAAAAATCTCCTGGAAATTGTGACCTCCTACTTGTAAAAATACTTTCTTGTCAATGGTAACTTTTAAATGTCTGAAAAGGTTATCATTAAAAGTCTTGAATGGAAACATCTCAAGAATTAAAACCAGATATATAAAAAGTTATATGTTCATCAATCAAGCTCAAGTTTCTCACTAAAAATTTCAAAGACATTTCTGATTTGGAAGTTTTACACAACTTCACTGTTTACTAGTTTACCTAACATTCTCCAAAGATGACCAATAAGACATTTTTTAAAATAAAATATTGTTATGAATCTATAGATCAAAACATATTTGAAGGATTTCAATTCATTGCAGTTATTATCATTACAGATGTTTAAATTTTCCCCTTTTTAACTAATGGGACCTGTTTCAAGTTCCCATATGAGTCTTTTTGCCAAGTCCATATTAAGATTTGACAGCTTCTTAGCTTTTGTGAAATGACAAGACATTCCAGGCTGATCTCACACATTGCCAGCTTCTGACCTAGAATTATCCATTTATCAAAAAAGTCTGCTCATTTTTCTGGTACTGGAAAGTTCAACACCTAACTAATGGGTTGATTCTTATTTCTAGGCTTTTTTTTTTTAACAAGAAATCTGCTTTTGTTAAAGATAAAATCATGATACTCCCAGCTTAGATTTAAGGGTTTCAACTGTGCTGAACACCTCAGTTCCCAGTGACATCTTATTTCTTATTTGGTTTAATTCCACGATACTCACACGATTGTTTTAAAGAAACAGATCCACCACTGCCACCAATGAGATGACTGCTAACAACAGTTAAAGATCTTTTTGTATTTGTCCTTTCAGTATATCCTGTTCGGATGTACAATCACATTTCCATCATTTAAAGTTACCCCAAATAGTTGCTTTCCATTTGGTAATGCCACCACAACTCAATATATGTTATGTCCATTTGTTTAATCTTGCCTTTAATTTTTTAGAATTCTTTTACAAGTGTTTAAAAATTAATTTAGTTTTATGAATAGATACAGTTTCAAAGTCCCCTCTACAAACAAAGTATATTCAGAGAAGCCTGGTTTCTATTTTTGTACTCTCCTTTCCCCTGTTCCTCTAGTTTCACTCGTCTTTCGTTGCTACGAATTATAGCTGTGTAATTCTCCACCAGAGGGATATACCATTGTCTTGTCAACCAGCCTCCTAATGACGGGCATTTTTGTAGATTCCAGTTTTTTGCTATAGCAAATGGTGCTGCAGTGAATAGTCTTGTACATGCGTCTTTTCATTCATTTGCAAGTGCATCTTTGGAATAAATTTCTACAAGTAGAGTTAGTAAGTCAGAGAGTATATAGTTTGGCTAGATATTACCATATTTTCCTCCATTAGGGGTTGTGCAGTTTTGTTGTAAATTTTTAAAAATTGGACAAAATTATAAAGGTTAAAGATAATTTTTACTTCAAAATGTTTTAAATTTACAAGGAATTTTTAAATTGGAAAAAGACTTTTGTCCAAAACTATTTGAGAATGGGCTACCACCATGAACTTCCTCACTCCCCAATACTAGAGTGTGTAATTCCTAGAAACAAGGACATTTGCTGGGTTACCACAATATAGTTATCAAAACCAGGACATCAACATTGATATGTCACTGCCATCTCACCCACCTACGATTTCTCCTGTTCCTCTAACAATGTCTTTGGTAGCAATACGATGTAATTCAGATCATACACTGCATTTAGTGATCACGTTTTAGTCTTTAGCCGGCGTGCATCCTCAATATTCTTGATATTCATGACTTTGACATTTTTCAATAGTACAGCCCAATTTGTTCTCTAATACACTCCTCAGTTGAGTCTGTCTCATGTTTCTTTTAAATCAGACCCTGGCTGGCATCTTAAGTGGAACTGGCACAGAGATGAGGCTATGTTCCTTCCCTTACATCCTATCCAATACACAATTCCAATTTTCCCTGTTATTGGTGATGTCAACTGCAATCACTTGCTGCCTGGTTTACTGAATAAATTCAGTAGACTTATTCTTTTTTTCCCTTGTAATATATATATATTTTGTGAGGAAGTTTTGAAACTATCCTGTTGCTCAAGAAACTTCTCCCACTAATTTCAGCACCCACTGATATGTTTTGATTGAATTAACTAGGGGTCAAATCATACTGCATTCCTATGAATGAGAATGCCCACCCTCCCCACCCTTCAGCCTAATACCCTAATCCCACAGAGTATTATCAGACTTCTGAATGTGCACCAAACTCACTGGTGAGAAATAGTGACTTGACGTAACTTCATGTTGTATTTCTATTATTTTTGGCAAAGTGTAGCAAGTCATGTGGTTAAGGGCCACTTGCACTTCTTTTAACACTTCATATTCCTTGTCCGTTTGTCTTTTGATTGTTAGTCTCTTCCCCATTTTAGAAGATCTTAATATAGAAACATTAACCATTTTCTTCTGGGATATAAACTGTAAATATTCCCCCCAATTTTCTATTTGTCTTTTTTCTTTGTTTTAGTTTTTTACATACAGAATATTTCAGCTTTTGAAAACTTATATATATATCCAAATTTATGAAACTTTTCATCTATTGCTTCTAAATTTTGATTCACAGACAGTCAAGTTTTCCCCACTTCCAGGTCATAGTCCAATTTTGTGATGTTTTTAGTATTTGAATAGTTTCATATTTTTAACATTGGTATCTCTGATCTACTTGTAATGTATCCTTGGTATGGAGTAGGGAATGAATCTAGTTTTGTACTTCTTCCATAGAGATATCCACTTATTTCAACAATACTTATCAAAAAGTCTGTCTTTATTCAGTCATTCAAGATGCTACCTTTATAATATACTAAATTTCCATAGGTAATGGCATCCATTTCTACGTTTTCAGTTCTTTTCCTCTCACTGTCTTTTTATGCACCAATGCACCAATATTACACTGTTCCAATTATATGGCTTTATAATGTTTTAATACCTACAAGACTAGTCCACCACCCTCATTACTTTTCTTTGAGTGTTTTCCTAGCTATTCCTGCTCATGTTTTTATAAATAAACTTTAAATTAACTTTTCTAGCTCTAGAAAATAATGTGATATTATTTTTATTGGGATGGGCAAGTAAAGAAAAAAAGTCAGTCTTTTAAATCACTAAAGTTAGTTTTATTTAGAAGTCTTACTAAGGATCAGGGACTGCTTAGCACAGTATCTTAGCCCTCTGCTTATGTACAGGTGGTGGGGCTTTAGCATGCACAAAATCACACCTAAGATTGGGAGTAAGAGAACATCTGGTTACCCATTGCTGAAGTGTTGATACACTTGCTATAGATTGTAGGAATACAATTGCTAACCCAGGCAGATGTTATCTTACATGAAGGAAAGGCAAGGTTGGGGTTATGTATCTTTTAAGCAACATAGTGACTTGGGCAACAGTTGCAGGTGGGGCTGCTTGTCAGAGCTGCAGGTCATCACAGAGTCAGAGGCTCTGTGAAATTGTGCTGCAAGCAGAAATGAGCAAACATGGCTTCTGAGGTTTGCCACTTTGTCTCACAGGATTCTGTGACAATTCTAAATTAATGATGGGACCACTAACATCACCATGGCGTTGAGTCCTGTTCAAGGATATAGGGTACCTATTCACTTGTTTACATCTCCTTCTATAACTTTCAGGAGCGCTATTTTCTTGTTAAGTTTACCCCCAGGTTTCTTTTCTTTTCTCACATTATTCTGCTATTCTAAATGGGATCTTCTCTCTCATTATAACTTTCAGTTATGTCTTCTTCATGCATATGAAATCGGTTGATTTTTATATGTCGATTTTATAACTTGGTAGCTGGCTAAGTTCTTTTTTATAGCAGCTCCTGGATATCAAATCTTATTATTTGCAAATAATGAGAGTTTAGTCATTTCCTTTCTAGGCCTTATGCCTCTGACTGCTTCCTCTTATCCATAGCTTTGGCTAGTGAGTCCAGTTCAGTATTAAAGGTTAGAGGAAACCGTGGGGTCTCTCTTGTGCTTGCTCTTTCATCAGCACCCTTGACTGGAGGGCTTCCCAGTTGAGCAAATGCAGAAAACAGATTTGAAGTACATATATTATTTATACTGAATTATCAAGTATCAATAAATTTCAATTATTATAGGTATTTATTATTGAGTATTGACAAATGTCAAAATTGTGCTGCTGGGATAAACCTCATCTGGATATGATCTACTATTTTTAATGTGCTGTTGGATTTTATTTAACAATTTTTAGAATTTTTTTTATCAATACAATGTAAAACTAGTCTGTAACTTTCATTTTGGATGCATTTGTTTGCATTTTTCAGAATTGTTTAAGGGTTTTGTGGCCTAAGATCTGATTGATTGTCATAAATGTTCCCTGTGCAATTGTAAAGAAGGTATATTCTCTTTTACCAAGGTTCAGAGTTACTAGATAGAGATGTATGTCTATAATTTCTGTCTTACATATTGTGTTGTTTAGGTGTCCTACACTGTAATTTCCCCCCTGCATCTATCTTGGATTGAAAGAGGTATGTTAAAGTCTCCTTGTATCAATGTCTCCCTTTATCTTTTGCATCTTCTAGAATTTCTGCTTTATGGAAGTTGTTGCTGTTTCTAGGTCCATAAACGATTATTATATCCTCATTGTGAATTATAGCTTTTAGCATTACACAATGCTCTCCTTTGTGTTTTTACGTTTTTGTTGGCGTAGCTTCTACCAGTCAGATATCAAGATTATCCTCCTTGCTTTCTTTCTATTTGTATTTGACTGTGTATCTCCTGTCCACCTTTTCACTTTTTACCCTTCTGAGTCTCTTTCTTTCAGATATCTCTTGTTTACAGCATAGTGTTGGATTTTGCTTTGCTGGCCAACCTGGAATTCTTTGTATTTTTGTAGGTTAATTCATTCCATTGTGTTTATTGATTAAAATCAATGAATTTGGCTTCATTGTTCTGGACTATGAGCACTATTACAATTAGCTAGTAAACTTTTTTCTTCTTTCCTCCTTAAAACTACTGTGGCATAAGGTTACAAACTGATAGTTTGGTAAAACACACTCGTTCCATTTACAGATATTATAATTTGCTATAAGACTTCTTGTTTTTGGTTTTAGATTTTCATTTACATACAGAAAATCCAATTTTATCTGGTATCTGCATGTACACACTGTGTATACGTGAGCTCTGTAAGGAGCTCAGAGACTTGTGGGAGGAAGAGACATTTATAATTCTGCATTAGAATTGCTACAATGAAGGTCAGCACATAATTCTTAAGTAAGACCCTATGGCGGAGATAGTTCCTCAACCAGGAGGTTAAGTGGGAAGCACCTGATGAAAACACAGTAGAAGGGTATCACAACCTGAGTGTGTGCCCAGCCATGGACATCAGGTCAAATACACAGCCTCGACTCCACGTCGTGGTTTTGTTCTACGAAATTACAATAACCCGAGTTTTGGGAAATGATGTTTCCTCTGTGAAACTTCATCAAGCCACGGGATACACAAATAGCGTGAGTGATGTTGTCTGATGACAACAGCTCCCAGGCAGGTGCCACTTGGCTGCTGTTCAGTAACTTCTTAGACACAACTTTCTTGATCTTTAGCACACACTGTCAGAGGACTTTCCTCATGCTGAATAGAAACCTTTACTTCTGCAGCCTCCACTTGCTGATTCCCCTGTCCAGTCCTCATATGCACACATCATATACCTGTATCATCCATCCTGGCTACTGGCCAAACAGACACCCTGCCTCTCTCCTCTGTTTTTTATGGAACAGGATGGACAAACACTGCCTGTTCTGCTCCCCTCATCCCTCATGGCCAGGCACCTGGAGCTGGCCTCAATGCTCCAAATGCAGTGAGCCAGGGCAGGGTGGCATGGTACTGTGATCTGCCTTGGACTTGGGAACCATCATCCATAGGGAGAGAATAAGTTACGGTTACAGTTCTCCTTGTCTAAAACCCCCCAGTCTGTTTATGGTAATTCTTAGTATGTCTCCTTAGTATGGTAATTCTCAGTATGTGACAATCCTGTTGTCACATCATTGGTTGTTTGTATCTAAATGTAGCATATTGGTTTATGCCTTTTACATTTTGGTTTGTTGAGTTCAACCACCAATCTAACAAAGCAATTTATTTCTGATTTCTCATTCTGGAACAGATAGATAGATGAATTACTTGCTCAGCCGTGGCATATTTAATAGGCAGGCCACCTCCATTCCCTCCAAGTCACTGATACAAGTGTTGACCAAGAAAAGCCCAGAAGAATACTGGTTTCTGCAGTAAGAATTTGTATTTCTAATGAGTTCTGAGGTGATACGAATGCTGCTCTGTGAAGGGCAGTCAAACAGATTGCACTTTGGGGGCACAGCTCAAGTCTAGGAACCCATGTAATGACTTCCTCGTCTGATCCCCATATTTCTGTCTTATCCACAGGGTAAATAAATGAATTAATGAATGAAAGTCAAGCTCCAGAATGAATATGGTATTTGGATCTATCAACTAAGCAACCCTCCATAGAAAGGAAATGAGGTTGGGAGAATGTGACTTGCTCTGCATGAATCAGACAGATTCCTGGTGATGCTTCCTGAGGGTCACAGGACCATATTTCTCTTGACCTCTTTCTTTGAAGTGAAACCTGCAGCCCCCCCGCCCCCTCCTTCACTGAGTGTTTCATAGTTCTGTCCAGGCTGTTCCCCGTCCCTCAGGTTTCAACAGTGTTTCTGTGGCATGTGCTCTGCCTATCATTTTTGAGAGGAATTTTACCCCCTGTCAGAAACTTGTTGTTCTAACAAAAGTCCCATTCATCTTGAAAGGGAGCCAGATAAAAGCAGAAGAAAAAGATTACTGAAGTATGATCAAGCTGCTTAACCTGAAATAATTATGCCCATCCTAGCCTCATTTTCTTCCAAAGGGCTGGAAACAGGATTGTGGGACAGAAACCGCCCTAAAATTCTTGTCTCCCCCAAACCTGTGTATATTGTCACTGGTCCAAGCAGCTTGATCCTCTTAAATTGGCAATCAATCATTACCTGTATCTTCCTTTCTTTTCCAAAGTCATGATCTTTATCTTAAAGAAGACTCTAGCCTCCTACCCAACCATCAGAGTTTCCAGAAACACAGCTGGGGTTTCTTCCTCCCCCATCCACTTGCACACGTGTAAGCTCACATGATGTGCTGTGGTTCACATGAACCATTGTTTCTCTCCAGGGGGCTGGACAGATTCTTTGTAGGCACAAGCTGGCAGTGCTCATGGTTTTAACTCCTTGGTGTTACCTTCTTCTATCCATCAACCTCTAGAGAAGGTTCTCACGAAATGGAATCATCTGGAAGACTTGTTGAAACACAAATGGTCAGAACTCCTGATTCAGTGAGTCTGGCAGGGTCCTCAGGTGATACTGATACTGCTGGCCTAGGGACTGCCTTTGAGAACTGCTGCTCCAAATTTCCTTTCCACTTCTTTTCTTCCTCCTTGCTTCCTTTCTTACTGCCTGCCACCTCCTTTTTTTCTTCCCTCTCCCTCTCTCTCCCTCCCTGCATTCTTCCCTTGGTTATTACTTTTATTCTATCCAGAGACTAATTCATTGGTTGATAGAAAACCCTGTTCTCATTCCCACCACTTCTCTGCTGCTTTGGAACGTCTACAGCTGCTTATGGCCCATGGAATTTTTGACTATGTCAGGCAGGTACCATTCCCTGCAGTTGACAAGAGAGAGAGACACATTTTTATTCTCAACATTTCATTTAAGTTTACTATTATGAAGATAATGTAAATCTTATTTGCAACACCCCTGAGTATATTCTAGTCTATTGTTACAATTCATCTTCTCTTCCATCTACATAAATGACAGACACAGTTTAAAATCGTGTTAATCAAAAGAACCTGTGCTGGCCATGGGCTCTGTGATGTTTTGGAGATTCACAGCATGTCAAATAAAATTAATAAAATGAGATGAGGCACTGATGGAGCAATTCACAGGGCCTTCTGGGAAAGACAGAGGTGGGTGTTCAGGCCTCCATGGTAGGAAATGACTGATTTCTTGTTCTGCTTAGGCCCTCCAGCAGACTGATGTGAACCCAACCTAAAGATGCTTGAGAAGCCCCTGAAAACGTCATAGAATCAGCTGAATTTAGCACAGAATGAAATTACAGTTTATTAGCCAGTTATAGTCTATCACGCCCACTTGTACTTACAATAACATTATAGATAAACCACAAAATCTCAGTGTTTTAACACACTACAGTAGCATCTTTCATTACCCTTGTGTGCATGTTTTCCTGGGTGGTGGGAAGCCTTGCACTGGACCATTCAGGGCCCGGTTCCTGGCTAGAATCCCTTGATAGCTGGTTTTTGAACCACTTTTTCCTAGGAATGAGTATCCCCAATTCTGCGATTACTCATTGTGAGAGCCCATCACATGTCCGCCACAGGCAAAGGGTCTGGGGACAGAGTGGCTGTGGGTAGCTGCTCCAAGCAACACCCCTACACCATGGGAGAGGCATGAATCTTCATGGCCTTGTCATAATAGCACACCTGTTTTTCATTATCCTAAAAGCATATGATTTCAAATATTGGGGACTAAAGTGTCGATTCAGACCTTAATGGGAATTCATGGTGTTATTTCACCATGTAACCCCCTAGAATTAAATGTATATGCCTTTCAAACAAGGGAGAAGGGAGCTCATTACTTGGAAGAATTACTGGCTACACATTCCTGGGCGGATGTATATATTACAATTAGTGTGCTGGGTGTTATTGTTAATGTCAGACTGTTATAGGCTACAGCTGAGTTCTTGTGTTGTTATGGTTCTTGCAGTTTTGATACACCTGAATGTTCTCAATGCATTGACCATTCCAAACACATTATTAAGATAACAAATCTTTGACAATAAACTCAAGTATCTTCTTATGGCCTTTATAAGAAAATATTTTAATACTTGAAAGGTTTTGTATCCCTTTCTGAGCTTGTTTTTTCCGATTCTTTTATTTGTCAAGCATTGAGGAGAAGCACTTGAGGCCAGTCTTTAGACTGGCTTGGGGTGTCCAGCGCAAGGAGAGGAAGCTGCTAAGTCTGCTGACTTAGCCAGATAACCCACCCATCTGAATTGGTAGCCAGTTAGGGACAAGATGATAAGAAGAGAAATATTTCTATACATGAAATACCAGTTTCATTCCTACAAAATATTTTTATCTGTGCCAAAGGCTGAGCTTCCAAAACAAGGAACCAAGGCTGTCATTGTCCGGCCTCCTTTAGCTTCCGTAGCACCTTGACTTTGTCGCATTGGTGATGCCCCGTTTTCCTGATATTTCCAGTCTGTGTGTGTTCTCAATGTTTGTGAAATGGCATATTTGCAGCCAGGCACAATGGCTCATGCCTGTAATCCTAGAACTCTGGGAGGCCAAGACAGGTGGATCTCCTGAGCTCAGGAGGTTGAGGCCAGCCTGAGCAAGAGAAACAGACCCTATCTCTACTAAAACTAGGAAAACTAGCCAGGCGTTGTGGCAGGTGCTTGTAGTCACAGCTACTCAGTAGGCTGAGGCAAGGAGATCACTTGAGCCCAAGAGTTTAAGGTTGCTGTGAGCTAACTCTATCCAGGCTACAGAGTGAGATTCTGTCTCAGAAAAAAAGAAAGAAAAAATGGCATATCTGCAGTTTCTCCTTTGCCCCAACCATGACCAGAGTAATATTTCCACACACTGATATGTTTAGGACTAGCATCACTGCCTTGAGTTTCTGTGACACTGAGCAGCACACATGTTTATAATGTCCCCATGCATGGGCTGGGCTACACTTCCAGATTCAGCATTTCTAGAAGAGGTGACAGGGGATTTCAAGTTCAGGCTCCTGAGCAAAGCTAGGTTCAGTGTGGGCAGCACTCAGGGAGGTTTGCTTTTGGACGTCATGCTGTAGAAAGATAAAAAAGGGCCCGTCTACACACTACCCTATGGCACTCAAAGCTGCCTTCCAGACAGCACCAAGAGTCAGGGCAGAAAGCAGGGCATTGTACTAAATGTGGAGATTAAATCTGCACAGTTCTGGATATTGAAATGGAAACAATAAGCCATCTATTTTTAATTAGGTATCTATTTATGCTTTATTTATGTGTTAGGCATTGTGCTTGGATATGGGGATACAGATATAAAAAATACAAATCGGACACAGCCTCTGCACTCAGAGAGTTCCTAAGGTAGTAGGAAAGACGGGTCTGTAAATCACAAAATTACGTGATGGTCACAGGAATTTCAAATTAGTTTTATTTTTCCCTATGTCTTCTAGTGGCAGTTGGAGGGCAAATCTCAGGAAACCTTTCTCTCTCATGAGGCTCTCTGCAAAAATTCAGATGTTAATCTGGCCATGCCTTCTCTAGCCCCAAAGCTTAGCTCTGTGCCTAGGCTGGTGGCCCCTGCTCACATCCCATTCAGCCCCTTCTGTCTCTTACAGTTGCACATACAAGACAGGCTTCACAGCCCCGACCCAGATGAATCCTAAGTGCAGCAGAATCCTCTTCTGAAAGGGATGCAAGATCAGTCAAACCAAACACCCTAATATTGCTCAAATTAAGCATTTTTCAAAGTATAGGTCACAAATGCATTAGTAGATCAGAAAATTGATTCAGTGGTCACCAGCATTTTTAAAAGAATGAAATAGAATACAACATCATACACTGTAACAATTGTTCCATGAATATTTTGTTTCAGTTGTATGTTTGTGTACTGGGTTTCAATATAAGATGCATTTTATATTGTACCTTGCAGTCAAAATGTCCACAAGCCACTGCAAATTCACCTACTATGTGAACATAAGTGAAATGAGATCTCACTCCTTTACCATTCCATATATGAGCTGCAGTAAAAATCTGGAAGTAATTTTATCTATGTCTAATACATGTGAATGGTAAAAAGGTGAATTCTAGTGAGGGTAGGTTATAATAAAAAGGGCATATGCTTGGGAGGCCAGTAGATTTAGGTTTAACTTGCAGAATTTTCTAGCTACAAGAGCTTGGGGAAATTAGTTACTTCTCTCAGCTTTAATTTTTTTTTTTTTTTTTTTTTCTGTATAATAGGGACAGTAATACCTATTCCACATGACTACTGGGGGATGAATGAAATAAGATAATAAGAGTAAGTGCATAGCATAGCACAACAGAAATTGGTATATGGTGGCTTCACTTAAAACTCTAGTTTCCTATCCTTACCTTTCCTGTCAATTCTAAAAGACCAAATTAAGCTCATACCTAATGGAAAATACCATATCTATTTTGTTCAGCTTTTACTTAGTGTTTTAGGTAATGCTGGGAGAATTTGGAACATTTTCCTATTCTGAGGTCTAGAAAGTCTTAGAGATTGAGAAACAAATCTTTTGTGCAATGTCATTTAATACCACATTGAGAATTTCCCAAGAGGAGATAAGAATGGGGCTTGCAAACAGAATGTTCATTTATAATCCTTACTTTAGAAAACCTTGCAAAGCCCAAGTGAACATTTAGGAGCTCTTACTAGTGTTTTAGAAATGTGGATAACCAAATGTTTTTTTCCATTTCTTTTTAAATATGAAATATTTCTCTTTCATTAAAGGTAATGTTCTGAAACCAGAATATATCATTATAGCACACATATACCTGTTATAAGAAGAAAAATGATAAAAAAAAAAAAAGCCAGAAAAAAAGTAAAATCTTGGTATGTTCATAATGATGATTTATAGTATAATTTTTCTTTAGACCCTTTATAGAAAAATCAACACATGCATTTTAATGGATACTTTTAAAAATGAATAGAAGTAGTTTCCTAATCTTGACAGGCTTATTTTAGGATAAAACTGCAATCTCTTATATTCTGTATTCTAACAGTGTATGGAATTCCACACCTGAGACTTCATCATCACATTATTTTTTCAGGTGCCTTTCATTGTTATTTGAACAATTTCTAACAACAACTGAATCTGTGAATCAAACATTAAATCAGCATTGAATCTGAACTACTGATGGCTTTAAACGATTATAATACTTTTGCTCCCATACTATATGGTTAGCAAGTTGCTGAAGTAAACACTGGCACTAAGAAAAATGCTTCTAATTGTACTAGGTATTTAGTTATGCAGAACTTGCAGAACTTATGCTCTGTGTGTTCTTTTTTTTTCCACTTGAAACCAAAAGCATATTGATTTCTGGAAGCGTTTTCAAATTCTCAAGTAAATTTAAGTATTTTACATTTCATTTTGTGTAATCATAACGGAAATTTGACAAGTGGGCTCCAAGTATATTGGAATTTTAGGCCACAGCTTCTGTGACAGAACCAACCTTTCCCTCTCGTCCCCTGGAAAGTTCACTTGGCTGAGTTAATATGTCCAATTTAAAAATGCCTTGCACAGAGAAGGTCACAGAGGCACTGTTAATAATATTGATTAAATGAGATTGGCAGACAAGATAATGGGAGATGGTGGATGAAGTGGGAATATGAAAAGTCAGGAAAGTTGGAAAGTTTAAATTACGTAATCCCTGCATGTTCAAGGAGCTAGTAACTTGTGAAGAGTGAGAGTTGACAAACCATACATTTAACATATATCTCTACAATAAATGACATTGAAAAGAAAAATGGGGTATGTGGCCAAAATATTCATGGAACAAAAATGGGGTATGTGGCTGGGTTTGGGTTGCTTCAGGGATCAATACCATACTATGTTGAGCTCAAGGAAGGAAGGACTTGCTTTTCTTCCTTAAGGAATTTCCTTGAAGGAAACTCATTTGAGACCCCAAAACGGCTGAGCTGCTGTAGCCACTGGAGCAAAGAGCTTTCCTCTTGCTCTGCTGGTGCTGCTGCACCCACAAGGCATACCCATACCCTGGGCATATGCAATATCATCTGTAAATTCTCTTTGGAAAGGACAGTCTCACAGGCCCTGCACCCGCCTAGCGGTGGTGCGAGCCACACCATTGTCCCCCAGCACGCTGGTATCTTCTCAAGAGGCACTACATCCAAGGGCCTTATTAAAGTCAGGAAAAATTTATCTCATTTCTCCTGATGCATCAAGCTCATAATGTGGCCAAAGGGAGAAATAAAAATTAGGCTGGCTGGACCACAGCTTCATCTTCCCCAGGCTGAGTATTTTCTGCCTTTTGCACGATCTCCTGACACATTGTCGAATTATGTTTCTATACATTCCAATAATTTTCCAAATTAGACTGACAAATAATTAATTTTATGAGTCATTCTTTTCTCCTTTTATATACAGGCATTTTAATTATTCCCTTTTCAGCTTCAAGGACCTACTCAGGCACTAGGCTATCTCGGCAATCAGTGCTAATAGCGGCAAGACTCTTCAAGTACACTAAGGGGGTTCCCAGTGGCAAATGAGCATTGCTCAGCTGTGGCCTAGGCAGCCCCTCTGAGCTTGGGGCCTGAGACTGTGGGCTCCTGGGGCTCCGGTGGGCAGGCTGGGCCTGGAGAGCTGTGGGCTTGCAGTTTCTGCTGCTCCTGCACAGACGATGATAGAGTATCATCCGCGAGGCAGACTGTGATCCATTCAGGCTCTGCCTGCTCAGCAGGGTTCACTTTAGCAAGTGTGGCAGAAGCTGCTGGCTGCCCCTTAAGTGTCTGTCCCCCTCCTTCCTTAACAACAGATAGAAATGTGTCCCACTGAAAGACTGTATCTCCAGCCTCTCCTTCACATGAACTGAAAGCAGAGCTCAGCAACAAACAGAATTTCTAAGAAAGCTTCTTAACGGTGGCAGCCCTTGGCCATGAGACACTATCCTGAGTCTTCCTCCTTCTGGCCTTCTCAGTGGGGACATGATAGCCGGCAATGCAGCAGCCAGCTTGCGACTATGTGGCCAATGCTAAGTGGCAAAGCCAAAAGACAGTAGGGTCCTGATTCTCTGATGACTCTGGAGCTGCCACTACAACTGCACCCTCCACTGCCTGCTTTTCTGATATGAGAAAAATAAAAACACACCTCCATTTTGTTGAAGTGACCATTATTCTGGGTCTGTTTCTTACCACTCCTTATCCAGACAGCTGCAAACTCTGATGCGCATCACCCTATGTGGACCACAATAAATCCCTCTTTAGGGATGGCCTCTCTGCCTACAGCACATTCCTCTGGGTCCTGGCTGGGGGATCTTTAAAGCATGCTTACTATCACTGACCTGCAGATACATGGAGGCTCACCACAACGAGTGAGGCTCATTTCTTTTCTTCTTGCTCTCATGTCGTGAATATTAATCTTACCTTCTGGACTAAATAGTAGGTCTCCAAGGTTGACAATGTGTCAGGCATCATCTCTACCATGATGCCATCCCACAACTCTGAGCACATAGTACGTACTCACATCAATTCTTGAATGTTTCTGTTCCATTTTACTACTAGTGGGGAGATTGACCACAAGTCTCTTTCTATACAAAGGCCACTATGGAAACATTCAAGTGCTGTAGTAGCTACCAATGGTCAAGGAAGAGAAACAAAAATGGATAACCACCACAACACTGCTGGTCTCTGCATAATCTCCTCAACCTTTGCCTGTTTTCTCTTCACAGAGCCCTTAGTCAAAGCAAATGTAAACACCACAGCTTTATACATGAAAACACTCAGGCTCAGACAGGCTGACTATGCTTCGAGAAGGCACCATACTAGTGAATACTAAGATTCAGGCTTGGATGAACTCCCAGGAAGGGCTCTTTCTGGGGGTCACATGTTGATACAGCTATGTGCCTCCATCACTATCTCCCGAAAGTACTCAAGGTCCTGTTCTGTTTCCTTTCTTCCTACTGTATCACCTTCACTCAGACCCCTCTTTACTCAGCTCCCTAAGTCCTCCCTTCCAAATTCAGTCCAGCCTTGCCTTCTCTCCACCTCTTCTGTACTCACCCCACTTAGGTGGGGATGTAGATAAAGGAAGGAATTGACATGCTTGCTTCATTTTGTTCCACTACTAAGTAGCTGACTGGAAGGTTCTTGAACAAATAGCATGACTACATCCGAGGCATCCAGGCTGTGGGTCAGCACCTTTCCCAAGCTATGAGCTCCTGCTGATACCAGCCAAGTGCCCAAGCCCAGATTTGGACCAATGCCATGGCCAAGTCCAAGGGACAGTGTCCAAGCTCTAGTCATTAAGTGCTATCACCCCTGTCTGTGCTGGGCTCCAGCATGTCACTCAAACAAAACAGGCTCAGATGGTGCTTCCTGGGGAAGTCTCAGTGGCTGTCATAGCCTGAGAAATTCCAGTGGCTCAGGAAAGGGTTTAGGGTTGGAATCAGAGTCTGGAAGAAGAGCATGAAATGACTTCCTGAACACAAGCATGGGGACTGACAATCCCACAGAGTACACTGGAAATCTGAAACTTGCAGAGAAAAAGGCTGAGCCCCTACAAGGAAGAACAGACCCATTCGTGTTTCTGGAGCACACACTGAGGAAGCCCACAGGACTTAGATGGGGAACAAAAGATGGCCATCCTCATGCATACAAGGACATCCTCAAGAGTGTTGAAGCAGGTGACACCTGAGAAGTGAGGGTTATGACCATGTCCAAGGGGTGGCTCTCAAACCTCTGCAGGACTCTATGTGCTAACATCAGACATCAATCACTCAGGTAAGGGAGAGATAACCCAGCTACAAAAGTGGATATGCAGATGGAAGACTGTAGTGCAGCATTATTCATAAACACCAGCTCATTAATAGTCAAAAACAAAGTAGAGACGATGAACCACACTTTAACAAAAAGTGAACTGAAGTCAAGTCCTCATCCATATGAAGAGAAAAATCTGTTTGTGAAGCCAAACTATAACTGAATAATCTCTTCATCCAGAAGATTGCTTGGTTATAGAGGCCCACCCATCATGCGACCATTTCTGGCAGAGCCCTGGCCTTTAGTCTGGGCAGTTAATCTGTTATCAGCCATGCCGAAATATCCTTGATGTCCAGAGATGACAGAGGATGCTGTTATTACTCAGAGTACTGTGGTCTCAACTCAGAAGACTGAACATTATTAATGCTGGTTCTGTCATTTGTTGGCCACACAATTTCAGACCAACTAAATTCAAGCTAGGAAGTGTCTGTTTCCTTATGAAAGCCTGAAAACCAAACCTGCCCTCTTCCACCCTATAAACTGCAAGCAGTTTGAGGAAGGGTCCAGGCCCCATTCCTGTTTTTATACCCAGTCCTGTTGCATAGGCAGCTCTGGATGAGTGCATAAGCTGTGACCCGAATCTGTTTACAGGATCATGGGAGTCTCAACCAAGGTAACCTGGAAACTGTTTGGAAATGGTAACACACCACCCAGGTACATACCCCAACCCTTCTCACTGCCAGAAACCATCAGAGCCAGAGGAGCTCACCCGCTGTCAGTCAGACAATTGCTGCTGCTATCTCTGCTGTGTCCCTGCCGTCTTGCACACCTGTGAGAGATTCCACTTCCTAATGCAGCATTTGGATCATGTCACTCATGGCTCTTAAACCTTTAACAGCTACCCATTGCCAACTGAATAACAGCCAAATTCTAATGCCTCAAAGCCCTTCTCAATTAGGTCCAGATCTGCTTTCCTTTCCCCTATGCAGAACTCAAATGCACCAGTAATAAAATTAAATAGTCACCATTAATAGTAATAGGAGATTATTAATAGCAATAGTAGTCATTTTAAGTGTTTCCAAGTTTATTGTTACTTTATTAAATAGACTAATTAAAGCAAACATTAATTGTTCAGGTCTTCAGCTATTTTCCTTTTTAAATGACTAATAAAGAATTACTTCCTGGCTGTTCTGTGTTTTAAATATTTCTGCTAGTCACTGTGTGAGCAGAACTGACTGCACTTAATTTATAAAGGAGGATTTATGGACTTACAGATGACAACAGACAGCCAATCAATAAGGGATGATAATAACAGCATGTAATATCAAGGAACATTAGGTCTCAGGCATGATTTGGGAAGAGAAGTGGGCAGTTAGAAACCTTATCATTTGAAAAAGGTCAAGGCCTGGTAGCAATAAAAATGCCTAAGCAAATAAAATCACACCTGTGAATCAGGAGCAAGTATAAATCGCTGAGTAAAAAAGGATTTTAGACTTGTGGAAAAATTACTTTCCTGAGCAAGGATTTGGGTTGCTATAGGACAAACAAGGTTGCGTCAAGAGAGGGTCTATTTATTACTGCTGAGAGCAGAAACAATGAAATGCAGATGTGGGGTGTGTTGCCCAATGCCCATCTCCTCCGGGGGTTGAGACCTGAATCCTCCAGAAAGTAGCAGAGGAATCAGACACTGCAGAAAGCCTTAAATGGCATGGCTGGATGTTAGCAAATAATAAGATCCACTGGCTTTATGACATTCTTTCTGGTCATTTTGGGGGAAGACGTGGAAAGGGTTTTTCTTGATCTAGCAAACTGTTTGCTTGTGTAACTAAAAAGGACCAAAAAGCAAAGACCAGTTGTAGATTCCATTACTAATAATCACATTATATCATTAAAAACAAAATGATAAATAATAATTTTCTTTTTCTTTTTTTTTTTTTTTTTGCAGTTTTTGGTTGGAGCCGGGTTTGAACTAGCCACCTTCAGTATATGGGGCTGGCGCCCTACTTCTTTGAGCTACAGGTGCCACCCTAAATATTATAATAATCTTCTTTGAAAAACATTCACAGTAGCATGTAGAACTACACAGCCAGCTTCACTGCAAAATATACAATTATTCCATTTAGGAAAATTCAATTCTATACTTTTTAAGAATAGGTATACTAGTGAGAGGATGGGTTTAGATAATTCTTGCCCTTACTAGTTGAAGAAAGCAGTTGGAATGTTACTTGTTTCCCTTACACAGTACTGCTTTAGTTTAGGGAGAGGTGAAGAGGTTAGATTAAATATGTGGTAGCTTTTCTTCTAAATGTTTCCTCAAGAACTGAATTCTCTATTTTTATTTCTAATACACTCCACTCAAGCTTTGCAAACCCTGCTCCCCAACAAAGACTCTGCTACCTTGTGGATTTGGTGAGCCAGCTTACCTCCTTGTAAGGTGTACTCAGTCACTGCCCTGCTGAAGACGCCCAGGCCAGCCCCATTATAAGCTGCCACCTGTATTTCATATTGAGTCCAGATAATCAGGTCTGTCACCAGGCAGTAGTTCACCTCTGGGCTGGTGATGTTCCTCTGCTGATGTTCTCCAGGCAGGCCGGCCAGGCGGTACCTGTACCAAAAAGGAAGCTCAAGAGAATTAACTGGAATGAGGGCCTACCTGCGGTTATGCTATTCATTTAGGGGAAAATAGATGTAAATAAACAAGAGCAGAGCTGAGAAGTGGGCCCAGATAACACCATTTCCTAATTCAATGATTTTAAAAGTATAACCTAATTTCACAGTGATTATAAGCTCTGGGCAGAATAGAACTGACATTTCAACTATAATACAGTTAAGAAAAAATTTCAGCTTTTTAAGTGTAACTTGTCTAGGAAATACAGTTACTTAGTACCAAAAAATCCTGATATGATTTCCACTGGGGAGTTGCTATAAATCAGTTTGAGAAATACTTCCCTCTCATGTCTCTGAAATGTGGGGAGAAATAGAAAAGCAAGCAGCATGTGGTCTGTTGGTCTCTGTGGACTGAGTACCCAGTTCTATTTCCGTTTAGAAATTATAGATTTGTCCAAATATATCCCAGAACTAGGATAAGCAGCTTTGAAAAGGGTTAAAGCTTCTAAAATACTAGTCCAATGCTAAGTATGACAAATTGCTTTTCAGGGGACATTTGTGAGTGCTTGGGAAGCATGCTCTTTGGTGTACCAAAGGCAGAAGTTTAAAATCATATTTGTGAAAAAGGTGACATACACAACTCTAGACTTAGAAAATGTATAGATTGGGAAATGGCTATTTGTACTATGAAAAACTTTTATAGTACTATTTTAATTAGCAAATGTTTTTTCATGGTTCAGTTTATAGAAGTTAATGCACTGAACTGACTCAGTTAATTTACTGAGCTTTTCTGGCTCAGTCCCCCGGGTAGAGCCAGAGATACAGTAGGAATAATTGCCTAGTCATCCTGCAGCTTCCAAAAGCATCTAATTTCTATCTGAGCCATGATTTGGCCTCAGGAAAATGTGGCTTTGTATGCTAAGTAGAAAGGGGGGAAGATTGATAGGAACCCAAAGCCAGAGTAGCAACACTGGGCCCCTTAACTTTTCTTGGCATGTTGAGACCTTCCACTTTGTCCACAAGGCCGAGCTTTATGTATGATCCATGTCACATACCTGACGTGTCCCACTCGGCATGAAGGGGAAGGATCTGAGGTAGATGTATGTGGGCCAGGGCATTGGTAAGGCTGGCAAAACCCCAGAAACTCACACCCTAAATATAAAACAACTTTCCAAAGAGAATGATGGCTGAAAATGCAATAGAGAAATAGAGAAAAGGCAATAAAAGCTTTTCACAAAAATCAGGATTTTCTGAGGGTATTCCTTTCTTTCCTCTTGTTACAGACCATTTGCACTTGGGAAGTCCTATTTAATAGGAAATACTAATGATCAAGGGCCACAGGACATGAATACCCAGAAGGCCCACACCTCCTCCTGCCTCTACTTTGAAAGGAGCAAGGGGCCAGCCCCTCTGCTTGCCCAGTGAGAATTGCAGGGGAGGGACAGTGTTATTCTGTGATGTGCAAAAATGAAAGTTACCAAACCACATTTCTGCTGCAGGTTTGGTCAACTCCTGATACCTACTGAATTAGCATTATTTTATCGAAATACCTGCACCAACCAAGCACAGGTACAACTCTCAGTTCCCCTATATAGTGTGGTGGTCCTTACAGCAGCAGGCCATAGGGAGGACAGCCTGGCACAGATTAACCCATGTAATAGATATTTCCATTTAAATTCAATATCTACAAAAGATGAACTATTTTAAAAAATGGCATTGAGACAATTAGCCATTTAGAGAAAGGGAAACCTTGGCTCCTTACCCACACCATATGCCAGAGTCACCTGGGCACGTGAATGGTACTAAGACCCCTCTATAATCATTGTATGGCCTCTTAAGAAAGGCTCGCTTATGTGGAACCATCACTATATGATACACGTTCCAGGGGAAAGCAAAGGAGTTAGCATCAGAAGACTCAGGTCGAGGTCCCTGCCTGGAAGGTCTCAGGCAAATTCTAAACTTCTCCGAGGCTTGGTTTCTACCTCTCTAAAATGGAAATTATAATAGCATTTCATATGGTTGTTATAAGAATCAAATCAAACATGGATGTGAAAGAGATGTGAAAATGTAAGAATCCCCTACATACAGACCCACACATACACACACACACATATATATTTTTTATTTTTAAATACTGGTCTTCTACTATGAAGTATGTAAGAGTCTAAGAGACAATTCTGAGAAGATAAGCCACCCATCTTCTCCCAGACCGCTCTCTTGATACCATTGTGAAAAACAAACTGCAGAATTCACATCTTAAAAATAGGCTGTGCTCATTTCCAGAACAGGCAGGTTGGCCACTCTGACCAGTGGCTCAGGGTGCTTTTGTAATATTCAAAGGATGTCCAAGAAGGTCACAATTAATAACGGAAGTACAGGGCATTCTCCTCTTACTGGTAGGATATGTTGCCCAGGAGACAGTCTCTGCCAGAACAAGATGATTTTTTACACAGAAACAAACAGGAGAATGTTTTTAAAGGACATAACCCCTATGGTCTTCTCTAAGAAACACCCTGCCTATTATTATAAATATTTTATTACCGCACATGCATCCTAACTACTTCTTACGGCCAGATCCACGAAAGTGATTTATTTCCATTTGCTCTTGCACGCATTGTGCCTTGGATCTGACACAGAGACTGTGCCCTAGAGGATACACAGTTGCAAACAGAGAGTTGATTTGCAGACTGGAGGATTATTCGGAAATGTTTCCAAACAAATTCGTTTTGGCATGGGTCTTTAATTTCTGAAAACTCTGATATGCACAGGCCTAGAGTGGTGTACCCTCCTATTAGGGCTTTCTTGATTTAAGCCCTTACAAATACAGATGCCCTCATCTCCTGCACTCAACTCTCTGACTCCATCACAGAAAATCCTTTTAACAGTAGTAATCCCACAAATAGAGAAATGTGCAGTCCCTGATGTGGCCTCATAACATCAGAGAGATTTCATTATTAAACTCTGTGCCCCAAGCCTGGTTCTGTGAGATGATTTTTAAAGTCCTTGCTTGACAGCTTCAGCCTAAGGAAACTTTTCCTCTGAGTGCTGAGAAGAGGCAGAGGCAACTGGGAAGATGAGCATGTGCAGACTGGAGAGGGCAGCCAATTATTTTCATTAGTTGATGAGTGCAGAACAAGGGGCAAGGGGCTAGCACAGGCAGGAGCAAGTGGCAGGCATGCCTCAGGGCACCTCAGCCTCTAGGCAGAAGGAAGCACTGAGTTTCTCCTGGGGGGAGGCCGATCAAGCAGTTAGAATTGCCCCAGAAGCATCAACAGAGAGCAGAACCCAGGGCCCAACCCAAGGAGACAAACTCAGTGTCCTCCTCTCCTTTGAAATGGGGAAGGACGGTTGGGACAAGAGACAGAGTGGCCCTGGGTATTGATTCTGATCCTTTGTGGATCCCAGGGATTGTCTATTAAACCACTTCAGTAGATGATAATCTCGCTTATATTCAGAGAAGAATCCATACACCTGAGGAAGACCTTGGGTACAGCAGTGACTTGGTTTAGACAGGCAAATACCCCATGTATACAGAGAAATACGTATTATTAGATGATGAGTAGATAATGAGGCACTTCTACACTGGAAATGAGTCGTCTTTCACATACAAAGATAACGGAGTTAAAGAAGCAACACTTTCACAATTTCTTATATTTATCTAAGAAATTAAATTTAACCACTTAGACCTTTCTTAACTATTTATTGGTTACACACTCAGAATGAGGTCAGGGTAGGCATGTGCAGGAAGGGAATAATGGATACCTATAGTTCTTGTCCCAATAAGGCTGATAAAATTCATATAACCACAGCAGTGTAATCCATGAGATCTAATAATTACTGCTTTACTTTTTATGTATGTCAACAAATCACTGCAAATTATCACATTCAGTGCATTTTTTAAAATTAGCAGTAGTTATGGCAAAAGAGATTTCTTCTCTTAAACAAAGCCAAGTTCTGATATAGTTTGTTCATAGGTTTAGATGCCTAACCATAGTTTATAAGGCAGACATAACAAAACTGGCCACCTTTCTGGCTTGCTCTATGTCTCATAATACATTGGCCAACATCTAAAAAGTATGAGGTTGCATATTAAAAAAATATAGATTTTTGAATTTTCTGAAAATACTAGAAGATCTGGTAATAATGAACAACATACTTGCATGGTGAAAATCAGCTAATTAAATAAAATTAATTATTATTGTTATAAAATTATTATATTTAGTAATACACACCCTTGGTAAAATCTTTAATGGAAATAAAGGACCTATAATAGGTAGCATACCTTCTTCCCAAACCATAATACCCCCTTCCATTTTCATGCCAAAATGCAATCACTGGTACCAGTTTTGTGTGCGTACTTTCTGGTCAGGATGCACTGAGCATCTTTGCAAGGCTGCCCAGATTAGCTGTCTCCTCCACCTATAGACTCCTACCCTTAGGCTCAATCCCCTTGATTGCTGTTTGGCTCCTGTAGACATGTGAATTTGCAGCCTCAATGAAGTAGATACTTGACTCTTTACAACTACAGTCTAAAAATAGCCAATCACAGACCACTTACCTGAGGATATATCCCCGCAGCACCCCATTGTGCTCTGTTTCTGGGGGTGGCTGCCATTGTACCATGATGGACTGATTGGTACGGCCACTAGCCACTATATTTTTAGGGGGAGCACTAGGTGGTTCTTCAGGTAACATCAACCTAAAAATAAGAAGCAAGTAGGAAAGAGATAAGTGCCAGAAACAAAGGATGTCCATTTGCATTCTGTCTTGCTGAATCTTGAGCCTATTTACAAAAATCAAAATCAGATGACAAGAAAAGCAAAACATGCAGCTGATCAAACTGAAAGGATGTGTGTGAAATAGTTACAACAAATCAACATAATAGAAAATCACTTAAGCAAGCAACAAGGAAGGCATAGGAGGTGATTTTGTTCTGTCTGAATAACCCACAGGCCTCCAATCTTTAAAGAGATTACAAATCAGAGTCAGTCAGCTCAAAGGCCTATAGGTTGAGACTCCCTCCAAAATGTTTTCTTTGTTTCTTTCAGTATTTCTCATGTTAAACTCCCACATTTTGAAAAAAGTTATTTAGAGCTCAGCTATTCTAAAATTCAAGTCCATTGAAAGCTCAGGTTGGTTAGGGAGGACCTGATGAAATCCAATGAAGCCATTTTCCCACATTACATCAGAATGACCCTCAAAAGCAGCCCTCCCAGGGACCAGTGAGCATAAAGGCCACTTGGGAATGCTGCACCTTCATGACAACACTGGAGTCCATTCACCTTCCCTAATGACACCTCACTAGGTGTTTGTTTACTTGCCAAGCCAGTGGTATTAGTTTCTCCTCTGTTGGCAGACAGGGTAAACAAGGGACACGGAAAATGTGTAAGTTCTTAATTTCCTGATACAGAAGGCTATGTTATCAAGAACAATTTATGTGGGCACAGCCAACACCACAGAAGAAATCCAAGAAACCTGCCTTAGAGCAATTAAGGAAAACCTATCTAATCCAACATAGGACTGTGTTTTTCTTCTCTGTGATAGTTCTTTTCTGCTCTCATTTTTGCTGATAACCCTAAGTGATGCAAGTTGGCTACCCCTGATTAATTTCCCCCACCTAATGTGATGCTTCTGTTGACTTTAAAGCCCCAGCTATATCTCACGCCTACAGGGAGGGACAGACACTCACACACCTGCTTGTCTCTGTGCTGTACTGGCCCTTGCCCACTTGATTCACTGCACACACTCTGAACTGATAGGTACGAGCTGGAGTCAGGCCACTCACAGTGACGTCTGTCATCTCAGGGCCAACGTTTGACAGATGCACTTTCCATGGAGAGTCTAAAAGAATAAGCAAAACAAATTCAAACTTACATAGTATGTGTCTGAATATTTAAGAAATGAATATTAACAAATTCCCATAAATTAGCCAATTTACTTACCAAGACCTAGGAGGGGGAGTGATGTTATTCCCATTTAACAGACATTGAAACTGAGGCTCCCAGTCACAAGGCTACTAACTACTAGGCTTGGAATGACACTTGGGGTTTCCCACCTCAGATCTGGTGTGTTTCCTGTTACTCCCGTGCCTCCATCAACAAGTAAAGGGTTTTTTTTGTTGTTGTTGTTGTTTAATGTGCATATGGCAGTGGTTTAAAAGGAACCAAAATATTCCCTATTCCTGTGTTCAGTATGTAATGGGAAAAAGTTCTCTATCAGCTCACATGGTTGGGCAGATTGCAGATCTGTCTCCCAGAAAAGGATGCTGCACATGTCACTGAATGATAAATAAAAACTATATTCATTAACATTTTAATAAAAGAGGAAATGAGCATGATAAAGACAGATGGGCTGTGTATTCCGCAGCCCATCTGCGTGGCAGCCCATTACACCACCACACCCCTGAGTGGCTTTGGCTGGAGAGAGATGTGATGAAATTCACAGCTAGTTTAGAATATCTTCCCACCCAGCTTTCCGGCAGGTGTGCAAGAGTGACTCTGTCAGCCAAACGGGCTCTTGCCTGCAAGGCTTCAGAAAGTTCTGCTGGGGATCCTACACCTTTGCATGATTCTTGCAGAGTTTAAAAGTGCTTTTTAGTCCAATCATTTTGTAGAGTGATGCCCTGGAATGAACAAGATCTGGCAATGGCTTCAAGCATCTACTTTCAGTTACCATTCTGAATTGCAATGATGCCTAAACTGAATTTTCAAGTTATTAGTGAAGTAAAACATTGGGGGTTGGGGGTGATTCTTGTAGAAATTAAACTGTCTTTCTTATTTATCTGAAGTAGTGCTCAAAATCCCTTTCACTCACACTGGAAATGGCCAAAAAGAGGTGACATATGATTTCCACTATGGTGTTGGGCTATGCTCAGATTGTAGACAACACCAGCTGCATGTAAACCCCATGCATAAACTCACAGCCACTTCTCCAAAAACCTAAAGATCGAGCTATGGGGATTCACAAGTCTGTGCCTAGAAGCTTATCAAAAATGCATTCTGGTTTCTTGCAGGTCACCAAGCAGTAGACACACATTGCTCCAAAATGAAAATGAGACTCTCAAAGGCAACTTCTGTTGACTCACACAGAGATGTCTATTGCTAATTCAGAGTTTGTTAGCTGGATTCCTTAACACAAAGTTAAGCTGCTCTGAAACATGATGCCAGTTGGCTATGAAGATCGAATCTTTTTAATTATTTCAAATAAAGCTGCTTCCAAAAATGGCTTTGTGAGAATGCAGTCTTTGCTACCAGCTGGGCATTGCAGTGTTCTTGGCTTTTGATTTTCAGTGACATGGATAATTGACAGCTGATGAAGATCCCCCTCTCTGCATGTTTCCTTTAAACACACAATGTGTGCCTCCCCAATTGCCTACAGAAAAATTCATGCTAGCTTCTCTTTTCACGTTGGGAATCTGTGACCCTCCTGTTAGCATCAAGTAGCTGGTGATGATATGGTTTTCTAAACAGGCTCTCTTACTGAAAAGAGCTATTTGCCAACATAGAAGATGAAAGAGCCTTCCCTAACATGGGTGTAACTGGACTTGGTTGGTAGGAAGCAGGGCCTCTCTGTGCCAAGTTAAGCTTTCATGGAAATGCAGTTCTCATTCTGAAGATGACTGATACATAGTCAGAAAAAAGCATGGAAACCACAGTTGGCTATAAGCTCTTCCCCTTACAGCTGTTCCATTTTTCTAATTTCTTCTGTAAAAATGGATGACAAACCAAAACCACAGTGACATACTATGCCACACCCATCGAAAGAGATACTCTCAAAAAAAAAAAAAAAAAAAAAGAAAATAACAGGTTAACAGGTGTTGGAGAAGATGTGGAGAAACTAGAATCCTTGTGTGCTATTACTGAGAATGTAAAATGGTGCACCCACTACAGAAAACAGTATGGTGGCTCCTTAAAAAATTTAAAATAGAATTACCATATTATCCAGCAGCTCCACTTCTGGGTATATACTCAAAAGAACTGAAAGCAGCAGTTTTGAAGAGATATTTGCACACCTGTGTTCATAGCAGCATTATTCAAAATAGCCAAGAGGTGAAAGCAACCCAAGCTTCTCCCAGGGGAGAAGCGAATAAACAAAATGTGGTCTATCCATACAATGGCTGTTAGTCAGCTTTTTAAAAGAAGGAAATTCTGATGTATGCCACAACACAGATGACCTGAGGACCCCATGCTCAATGAAATAAACATATAACAAAAAGACAAATACCATATGATTCCATTTATATGAGATATCTCGAATAGTCAACTTCATAGAGATAGAAAGCAGAAAGGGCTGGGCGGAGGGGGGAAATGAAGCTATTGTTTAGTGCTGCAGAGTTTCATTTCTGCAACATGAAAAGAGGTCTAGCGATGGATGGTGGTGATGCACAGGCAGCCATGTGAATGTGCTTAATGCTCCTTAACTGCACACTTACAAATGGTGAAGAGGGCAAATTTTGTTATGTGTGCTTTATTGCAACTAAAAATTAAAACATGTGAATTAAAATAAAATATTAAGCCCCTTAGCTGACTGAATGGACTCCCACATGGCAACAGGACCCCAGAAATACCCTAACGCTGAGTTGTGGCTGTGAGAAGGGAGGTGATACCTGACTTACTGTGCCCCCTCCCTTCTTAGAGATATGCTTTGTAACTCATTCATAGGCCTAAAGCTGTAGGAGACAATGGCTAAAACCACACCGGGGGGCCATCAATTTACTCAAAAGATCACTTCAGTTTCAGTAAATGTCCAGTGGCTTGTCTGTGATTAATAGACATCCTTATCATAAGTTAAAACATTCCAGACATTAGATGTAGCTTCATTTCTTTAAGCAATTATAGATCAAAGAATCTTTAAACCTATTTGTAACCTATAAGCCCATGCTTAGAGATGTTTTCCCTTATCTGGCCAAACCAATGTACACTCGCACACATTAACTTAAGATCTTTTGTAAATATTTGCTCTCTCTGTCCCCATGAATGTATAAATCAAACTGTAACCCAGCAACTGTGGGGCACATTTTCTCAGGACCTCTTGAGGTCATGTTCTCCTGGCTAGTAGTCACACATACTCAGCTCAGAATAAACCCCTTTGGGTTTGGGTCTTTCTCCATTAACAAAAAAATGATGAAAATATGGGGGAGGAATAACATACTTAGTCTGACAATTAAGTTTATGAACTTGCCACCACCCTGCTACATTGGCAGTACTGTAGAAACAGCTTGATCATGTTTCATAAGCTTGGTATAACAATGTCTCACAGCTGCATTCATATTGACATGTGGTGGTGTTTTGCTGAGTGTCATTCATTATTATTATTGTGTAGTTTTGTGTGCCATCTTGAGAATGTTAGACTTTAAATTAGAGCAATAAACAAACATTAAAATTCTTATTAAACTTAGCTAGGGTGAAATTGAAATCAGGGACATGTTAGTCCAAGTTTAAGGGGACAAGGCCATGAAGAAAATGGCAGTGTACAAATGGATTAAACACTTTTCTGAGGGGGGAGAAAAATGTTACTGATGAAGAGAGAGGTCAGGGCCACCAGTAATGAGAATTGATGAAAATATTGCAAAAATTTGTTGAATTATGTGCCAAAATCATGGGCTGACTATGAGAAGGATAGCAGACCAAGTAAAGAGTGATAGAAAAACAGTCCCTCTCTGTAGAAGGTGGGGGACAGTCTTGTCCCTGTGGGTTCTACTGGGAGATCAGGAGGAAAGTAGAGTTAGGGATCGTTCTTCCTTACTGGGAGGTTGCCTGGGGCTGCGTCCTTCACCCAGAGGTTCCTGCTCTTTCCAAGGTGGTTACTCTGCACAATATCTCCTTCGGGGGTTCTGCAACTGCCCCCGTCTCTTCAACCTGAGGGTAGAACCAGCTCTGTGGTTTCCACTCACACCCCTGTCAAGAGTGCCACCTATTTCCTTCCGGAACCCTGACTGATAGAGAACTCAGTTCAACTTTTCTTCCACGTCTTTCATCCTTCAGGTTTCACAGTGTCTATAAGTGAAGGAATCATCTGCCCAGTCAGATACAGGGTGAATGACAGTCATTTCAAAAAGAGACAAAATCAAAAAGACAGTTGTGACCAGTTGACTGAAATGATTAATCAAATGAGGAAGAGGCAGAGGGATGCTGCCTTCCTACCCTCCGCCCAGCCTCCAGCCTCAGCCCCGGGTTCGCTTAGGTGTAAACAGCTCTTGAAAGTCCATAACCTGAGTGGCAGAGCCTGCTGCCTAGTTTGATTTGACAATAGGGCCTATCAATCTGCTCTGTACCCCAGGGCTCTGCTCAGTCCTCCTGTTGCAACTATGGAATTCCTTATTTATTCTTTTTCTTCTCCTGCAAGAAGATAAAAGATCTGGCAGGAGGAGAGATTAAACTGAAAACTAATACAAATGAACCTGATCCATTTCATGGGCACACAGATTTGTTTCTCTTAAAAAAAAAAAAAAAAAAAAAAAAAAAAGTGGTTTGGGAAGAATTTCCTCATTCACAAACTTCAGAATTGCTAGCTTGCTGAGAACTGTTAAAATTTAAATAGCAAGTCTGTTCCTAACAATCAATAAGCAAAATCCCTTTAAAATATTCTTGCTCCAGTTAGTCTTCATAAAAGCTTGCTACAGGATGCTTGTCTTGGGGGGCAAGAATGCAGAAAGACCTTTTGAGAAAGGAAACCATCCCATAAAAGTTTCAATACCTTTTTCCTTCCTCTTTAAAGAATCTCTGATCTAGAAGACTAAGGAATTTTAGACTTCCCTGGTCAGGTTATTTAACAACTTCTTTTATTCAGAGGGGCACCACTACTCTCTCTTAGTGTCAAGGCCTACCATCTGTGAGGACTTAATCACTCCTCTCTTCTATCTGTTGGTTAAAATGCTGATAGTTTTCAAGCTTTGAAAATATCCTGGAAGCTTTTTCCAATAACAAGACCATTACCATTTTCTCAGCTAACGGTGCCTGGGGAAGGAAAATGTTTTGTGAAGGAAAATTTCTTAATTGCCAAAAGAGCTTTATTATTATTAATACCTAACATTTGTATAACAGTTTGCAGATTGGAAGTGCTTTCATGTCAGTAACTACAGGAACCCTCTTCGGGAAGAGGTATTCTCACAACTCTTTAAACTTCGAGGAACTAACACTTATGGAAATTTAAATGACTTTGTCTAGGTCACCACCTGGACTCATGGATAAGCAAAGGTGGAGCTGCTAGGCCTCCTGAGCCTTCTTGAGTTGGACAGTAACAAGCACCTGGCAACACCCAGGAAATATTTACTCTTTCTCTCTCCAGGAAAACTGACAAAACCAGAAACTATGAGCAAATCAGGTCTAGTCTCCAGGCAATGAAGAAGATGCAGGAACCAATTAAATAACTCCATGGCTCAAATCCAGTACATTTGACAGTCTATAGGACAGATGTCATTGTAACAGAGGCAAAGGCCTGAAAAAGACCAAAAATGTTTTACGAGCTCTTTATTTTATTTATTTATTTATTTATTTATTTATTTATTTATTTATTTATTTTGAGCGGTCTCTTTAAAATCCCCTCACTCCATTGGGGAACTAAAATTCGCATTCTTGCCTGAGGCCAGTAATCAGAGAATCATGGGAGTGTTCTTTGGGTTTCCCTACACACCTCCACAGGAGCTAGCTCCACAGAATCATGCTGGCAAAGGGGCAGAGGTCATGAGATTGTCTTTGCTGAAGATGGGGTCAATCTGGACCATCAACCATAGCTAAATAGTAACAGCCTGAAGCTAAACTCTCCCAAAGTTTAAAAACTCCATATTTCTGCTTATACTTAGGATATAGGTACTTTAAGATAAGAGTTTGTCATCTTCCTCTTTTGCCAGCAAATTGATAAACTCCCCTTTCCTTCTCCTCAAACCACTTGTCCAGGTAAGAGGGGGTGAGGTGGGGAAGGTAGGTGAAGACTTTTGTTGATGAAGAAACATGGTGACAGGAAACAAGTGATATAAGGGATGTACCTTGTTTGGGTCCCAATTCAAGCAAATCAGGTGTAAAAAGACATTTCTTTTAGACAATTGGGAAATTTAGATATGAGCTTAATATTGGGTGATATTAAGGATTACCATCAATTTCATTAGGTGCGACAGACATCCTTTTGGTGAGCAGCTTACTGATTGCCCAGGCATAAATGATACAAATTCTGGAATTTCCTTTAAAATACTCCAGCCAAAGGGAAAAAAAGTAGGGAATAAATGAAACAAATATGGTAAAAATATTACTCATTGTTGAAGCCATACTTTTGTGTCTATTTAGTACTTTTAACAATAAAAACGTTTTAGAAGGTGACTATTTTGCCACAACATTGGCAGTACTGACCCTTGAAGGCACTTAGCACATCCAATCAAGTGAGCACCATTTGATAGGTGAAAAATGTGATTTCATGGATGCTTTACCTTGTATTTTTTATATAAATGTAGCTGAACATGCTTTCATTAAAAGAACACTTCCTCCAGGTTACAAGGTTAAATGGAAGAATTAAGGTGTAAATGGATTATTGTTCTAACTCTAATTCTACTGCTGCTTTGGCTCAAGGTCTCTCTACCTGATATTTGGTAGAAACTCCTCAGTAAGCTCAATTGTGCTTTTTTCTATGTTTTGTGGTTGCCTGGTATTTAACACAAAGAAGTTAAGGGCTTGTTCACAAAGGTGATCAGGAAGCTGAGCTCTTCTCTGAGAGCAATGTCTGCAGGGCCATAGCTATGTCACTGACAGAGGAGGCTTCACGCTAGCCTACCACACCAGGCTACATTTCTGGACATCAAACCCACATGTGCGGTATTTCTTAAGATGACACTGGTGCTGCTGAGAGCCTAACCCTAGGCACAAATAAAGTTAAATTTTCCAATGTTTAAAAGAACTATCAAGCCTCTGCATTGATAAGTTGTATATATAGTGTACACCCTTGATGTGAATGCATTAAGAAAGGTGCCCTCCCTCCTTCCTTGGTCTTCTTCCCCAAACCCTAGAACCCCAGCCTAACTGATACAAACATCAGTCAAATCCCCAATTGAGCAGCATTCTACACAATATTTGATCAGTGTTTCTCAAAAATGCCAAGGTCATCAAAAACAAGGAAAATCTGAGAAACTGACGAACCTAAGGAGATGTGAGGATAAATGTCATGTGGAATCCTGGATGGGGTCCCAGAGCAGAATAAAAATTGTTCTAAGATAAAAAAATTCTGAAAGAAAAAAAAAAAAAAAAAAAGCCTATCAGTAATGGCATGGTCAGAGCCAGACAGGAGAGGGTTAAGTTATGAAGCATCGAGTGCAGGGATCCTCAAAGTACGGCCCGCGGGCCACATGCGGCAGTGTGATTATATTTGTTCCTATTTTGTTCTTTTACTTCAAAATAAGATATGTGCAGTGTAGGAATAGGATTTTTTTCTTCTTTTTTTTTTTTTTTTAAGCTATAGTCCGGTTCTCCAACGGTCTGAGGGACAGTGAACTGGCCCCCTGTTGAAAAGTTTGAGGACCCCTGATGGAGTGGATGCTGTGCTAGAAGATCAGACGTGTCTTATGTGAGAAGAACACAGGGTTTTGTGTGTATGAGTCCACACTTGTGTGCTTGGGTGCTTGGCTCAAAGCCTCTGTGACTCCTCTTGAGGCTTAGGCTCCAGAGTACAGGGTGGCTCAGACTGGCTCACATGGAACCCCTGTGTTTGGAGATCTGCTGCCTTTGCAGTAGAGTAGAAGCAAATGTCTGGGACTCCATAGGCTGTAAGTAGCAGTTATCAAATGGCCTCCTGGTTGGAGGCTCACCCCAGCTCCGAGGCAGTAGGGACAAGGGGACCTTGAACACTGAACTCCTTGTAGCACTGGCCTTTCCTAAGGTGCCAGGAGAGGCCTTTCAATTGTGTGCAATCTTTCTTAATTCCCAAATTACATAAGCCAAATAAAACCTGAATCTACTCTTAGGAATCAAATATCCATCTCCCAGACCATTTTTTTTTTTTTTTTTTTTGATAAAAGTAATATAAGTTGGGTGTGGTCCATATGCCTGTGGTTCTAGCTACTAAGGAGGCCAGGGTGCAAGGATCACTCAAGGCCAGGAGTTCTAGGCTGCAATGAGCTACGATTATACCATTGGACTCAAGTCTGGGCAACTGAGCAAGACCCTGTCTCTAAAATACAATAACAATAATAATACAAAGCAGTAATTTTATGTAATGTGTATTATTATATGCATATTTGTATGTGCATTTGTATATATGCATGTGTTTGTGTATATTTATATATTATATATGTATATACTACAAAAATTAATACAAATTCATTAATAAAAATTTGGAAAATAAAAATATGAGAAAAATAATGAAATTTAAAAAGCACAGGTCCATAATGAAGTTGCCTTTTTTAGACTAGGTTGCTCAAGGGTTTGTGTAACTATTTTCATGTTTTTGGAAACTCTAGTCTATATTTTAGTGTTCAGCTCAATGAGTTATTGAGATCAGTTTGGAGGAATGGATAATGTTTGTTTCTTTATATTAAAAAGCCCTTAAATTACTGTCATCACACAAACAGAGATACAGAATTTCAAAGCCCAGACAACAAATAATTTCAATCTCCACAGAGCTACCCTGCTTAGGGTGAAGCTGCAAGAGGATTTCCTGCTGTGAGCCACCCATCCACTCCAGGCTGGAGTCTGACACATGCAGGCCTAAGGAAAAGCTTCTCTAGGTCCAGTCAGAGCTCAAAGAAAAGCACAGATAATAACTGGTTCTGCAAAGGTTAAATAAGATTTTTCTGTAGGATTCTAGTTTTAAAAAACTATTAAAGGAATGAAAAGAACATAACTTTTAGTGACACTACAGAATTTCAAGACTGAGCTGGTAGATACAGTGTGCAGAACAGCCCGAATGAGAAGACTGCGAGACCCTCGGATGACTGTGACCCTGAAGGCACGCAGCACATTCAAACATGTGAGCACAAACACAGTTTTAAAAGAATGTTGTGACACAGACGTGTTCAAGGCAACTGTGATGTTAACCAGTGTGATATAAACATGTCAACTGGTCTGTGAAACTAGTGTATGATGCCCCATGATCATATCAATGTACACAGCTATGATTTAATAAAAAAAAAAAAAAAAAGACTGAGGCCTAGGGAACAATAGACCATACACCTCCACAGGTGCCTGGGAAAGGAAAAGGCTCAGATTCGAGACTTCATGGAACAGGGAGAAGGTAGAGTAGGAAGTGGGTGGGTATTTTCTATCTAAAGCAAAACAAAGAGTAGACAGTTAAAACACAGTTTAATATCTTTCACTTTGGGAAGGCTTTGTGTTATATGTATTTTTAGAGAAACAATAAAAGCCTGAGCGGTTAGGGTTAAAATGCACCAAGTTTTGCCTTAAAAGGTAAGAACTAAAGAGCTGCGGTATTTAGGAAATACACGAAACCCCCAGCTAAGGGAAATGGCCAAAATGATTCCAGGAATAGCTTTGGGGCCTTGAGCCATTCACACCCAAGGAACTGTGTCTCTGGAGCTGCCAAGACACTGAAGGTGCCCACCAGTGATCTGGTACTAGCCTTGGCTCATGAGGACACCTGCTCCCTGGAAGGGTGTGGGCTGACACATTGGGGAAGCAAGTCCCATCAGAGAAGTGGAAAGACGTTGAAATGGGAATTGGACAAATCCTGAAGCTTAGATTTGGGTGGGGGACTTGTTGTGGTGGTGGCAGTGAACCCCTACAGCAGGCTAGAGTGTGTCTCGCCTGGCTGGCAGCCCATGGGCTGGAGTGGGTGGCTGCTCTGGGGGAAAGCTGGCTTTGTCTTAGGAACTGAAAGCTGCAGGGCCACTCTGTATTCTACACTGAGCCCTAACAACAGCCCTTCTGATGTAGGAAGTTACCTCAGTTTGCGGGACAGGCTTGGGCTCCCTGTCCCCACCTCAGCTTGCCTGAGGGTAGGGTACTAACACTGCATAAATGCTGAACTCTTCACCTCAGCCCTTTTCTGTGTCCCTAGTACAGCTAGGGGCCTGCCTCTGTGAACACCTGTGACAGACACTGTCTCCCTAGATGAATTTTAAAATGGGCAGATGCTATGAGTGTGAGGTTCAATATGCCAAAGCCCAAAGAAAAATGAGCTGAAACATAAAACACTCCCTAACAACTCTGAGACTATTAGAAAATGCCTATGTGAGATATGTTTCAAAGATAGCATTAAAATTATTTGAAGCATAAAGAACAAAGTCTCTTTGCCATTTGGCAGCAAAACAGCACAAAGCCCATCAGCTTTTAAGTATGTAATAGCAAGCGGGGATGAAGATGTTTAACATATTGTGCGGCGACAGTGGGGAGCAGCTTTCACAGAGAGCAGCATGCAAGACAGCCGACGTGTTCCACACATGAAAAGACACATGGGGCAGGAGAGAGAACAGAGCCACACAGCTGAGGGGTTCTCTTTGTGAAGGAACAGCTCCTCTCTAGAGATGCTGTGGAGGGGGCTTGGAAGAGGCACTGGGACTTGGAGAATGTTCTCCAAAACCTAGTCTGACACCAGCATGTGACATAACCCACTGTGCTGAAGAAAGCAGAGACGGATGGATAAGTACAAAAAAGTAGCAGACCACTGTGGGCACTAGAATGTACCACATTGGAGGAGAGACAAACTGCCCTGAGGACACTGCAGTCTGAACCCCAGAATATCATCTCAATCTCTGCATGTTCCACTCAAGCTACCTGAAGCTCTGTTCAGACCACTGCTCCTCAGCAAGGCTCTTGTTGCCTAGACTGAACCTGGCCACCTCTGGGCCTCTCCTGCTTGGGGAAACTCAAGTCGGCAGTTCAGAAATGACCAGCTTTTTTGCCCTAGGCACTCTCCCGTTCTCTCTCCCACACCCTGAACCTCACACAACAGCTTCCTGTAAGTTCATTTTGCCAAAAACTTGTTTTCACACATTCCTCTCCTTGCCAGCTTTGTATGGCTCTCTGCTGTGTAAGCCTTTGGTCCTGCATCACTGGGCCCCTGTGTTCCTCGTGGGCCTCCCTTTCAGTGTGGAATGACACGCACTAAGCTGCTAGCAATGGTCCCTCATGGTGGAAGGAGATAAGAAACTCTTCCTTTATACATGTTGTACTATTTCTCTGGCTTCAATGACCATGTATTGCTTTTTACTTAAAAATATATTATTACATAGAAAATGGGTTTTATTTAAAGCAACCTATTTCAGCCTCCAGCTTCTGCCCAAAGAGCCTTCTGCTTCTACTAATTCACCTGCATGGGAACTTTCTCCCACATACTTGCTGCCTTGCATTCAAGCCTCAGGAGTCCTTGGCCACCATCCTCCCTAGGGCACCAGTGCATTTAAATCTTGGGCATCTCAAGGTTCCCTTCCAGGGCCGTCGCAGGACAGCCTCCTGCCCACTCCTGCCCATGGGTACTCCCCTACATTGGACGTCCCCCATTCTCAGTGCCAGTCCCTGGCATCTGAGCATGGACCACCTTATACACCCTTTTGTGCTCTGGATTTGTTATTAACTTCTCTATGTGTTTTTCCTTGCTTCCCCAATTGATCTTATACCTTCCCTGTATGCTAGCACTGCCAGACAGAAGTGGCTACATCATTTGCAGACTTGCCTGAAGTTGCTGTGTTTTGTACCCCAGGGCAATGGGAGAAAAAAATAAAGGTGAAGAGGTCTATGACTCCAATTTCACGTGAGCCTGCCCTTGGAGTATGTTCACATGGTAGTGGAGAAGTGTTTACATGTTTGTGTGTGCATATGGAGAGAGCTTTCTCCTACTTTTAAAGAGGGCTTAAAGATTTTCTAAAGTATGCATACAATTCAATGATAAGATAAAAATAAATACAATTAAAAATAAATCCAAAATCATTAAGGAGAAGAGGACAAAGATGTTCAGGGCACCTGGGATGAGTTAGGTTACTTTAGTCAGGTATTCAGGTTAGCTTTGAGCTGCCTAGCAACCACAGCAAAAAGAAACGAATTAAATGGTAGATTTTCAAAAGGAAGAACCTAAGGTCATGAAGAGAGATGGGCATTCTCTGGGCAGCAGAGACACTCTTAGGTGGAACTCTGCAGGAGAGGCAGTGAGAGTACAGAAAACGGAGATGTTCTTCCGATTTGTCATTCCTTCTAGCACATTTTTAGAAAAGATAAAGATATGGTATTAACCCTTGATTTATAGAAGATGGAGTTTCTTTCTAAGTTAAGTATATTGATTTCATGTTTGAAGCCTGGGAACCCTGAGTTACAGATGAAGCTGTCAACTCTGAAGCATGCCCAGAGGGCAGAGCTTCAGGAATTCTTGTCAGAGCTGGGAAGCTGCAGTACATATTGAATTCTCTCATATTTTTAAAAGTAATAATTTTAAGAATAATTTGCTTAGAAATAAGAAAATTCCCTATACAATTTTAAAATTCCTAAATATTAGGGATGGGAAGAATATATTATGTGATTTTAAAAATTCTACATTCAACTCAATATCACATTCATTTCTGTGAAGTTCAAAACCAGGCAAAACTAATCTGTGGTGATAGAAGTCAGAAGAGTGCTTGCCTTTGAAGGGGAAAGACTGACTGGAAAAGGATGCACGAAACTTTCTGGCATGTTGAAAATGATCTGTTCTTTGAGATCTGGGCTACATGGGCATATATGCAATATTTGTCAAAACTCACTTAAGGCCTCTGCATTTTGTTGCATGCAAAGTATATCTCAATAAACAAACAAAATTATATATAACAGTAAAATCCTAGTAGACATTCCATTCAGATGAGGGAAAAGCAACAGAGATACCATTATGCCTATTATCATTTAAAATTATTCTGACCAGCCCAGTAAGACATGAAAAATAAAAAAGAAAACAAATCATTAGAATAATAAGAGAATATGGAATGTGGCTAAATGGAAAATAAATATCCAACATCAATTGTTTCTCTGTGTTCTTAAGTTGTAACTAGTCAGAAGATGAAATAAGGGAAAAATTCTATTTATAATAGTACAGGACAAAATTTTAGGCCAACCTTAACAAAAAATATACAGTTTATAAGTACAAACCTGCAAACTTCACTGAGCAATATGAAAAAAAAAAAAAAAAAAAAAAAGCTTAATAAACAGAGAAGAATGTTATTTTCTGGATGGAAAGAATTACTAAGATGTTAGTTCTCATAAAACTAATTACATGGTTAAGATAATTAGAAAGTGAGTGGGACCATTTTTGAAATTTAACAAAATAATTCCAATTTTTTTTTTTCTGGAAGAATAAATGGTGACAAGAAATAAAATTCTGAAAAGATGAGACTTGCTTTATCAAGCATTAAAATACATTTTGGAACTAAAACAAAGTACTGTAAAATTGGCAGAAAAACAGGCCCCCTTAATACATAAAAAGGAAACATAAATAAATATGGATTATTCAATAAATCATGTGGGAGAATGGATCATTTGAGAAAAAGAAAAAGTCACATATCAGAATATATAACGCATTTAAATTTAAGATAAAGAGTTATATACATTAAAAATTAAACCTTTAGAAACAAGGTGAAAAATCTGTAAAAATATTATTTTTATACTTGAGAGTGCTAAAATATACAAACACAAAAGTAATGAAAGAAATCATAAAGGAAAATATCAATAGATTTAACTACACAAAAACCAAACACTTATGTCTGTAATAAGTAACACTCCAAAATTAAGGGTAAAAGGCAAATTGAAAAAAATACTGGTCAAAAATGAATGAAAAATCCCTAAGGTTTTTTGTTTTTTGTTTTTGCAGTTTTTGGCTGGGACTGGGTTTGAACCCACCACCTCTGGTATATGGGGCCAGTGCCCTACTTCTTTGAGCCACAGGCACTGCCCCAAACTCTAAGGTCTTGACAGACAAATGAGGGAAAGGAAATTGACAGATCATAGTGGAGAAAGTCCGCAAAGCCAATCAATTCAGAAAAATGTGTTCAACAGTATCAGTAGTCAAGGCAATAAACTAAAACAGCTATCAGAGGACCTGAAACTAAGAACGTAAATCTGAATGAAAACATAGGAGAGTATCTTTGCAAATGTGGAGCAGAGAGATTATTAAAATAATTTCCTTCTAAATATCCTCGCTAGTGTTGCTACCCTAACTCTGCTGGTGCTTAAAGGTTTAGTTTGCCCATTTGGTCATTCAGCACTGCTGGGACAACTGGGGAGGAAGGAGGTAGGGACACCTGCTAGGAGGAGATGCTAACTAGGACTTGCCCAGAAAAAGGCAGAAGGGCAGGATAGGGAAGGAATTCCCAGACTCAATAGCCAAGTCAGGGTGTGGTGGAGCTGAATATTTGGTATGCTCAGGGAACTACAGGCAGTGTCTGTTGCTGACACATGAAAAGTGAAGCAATGAATGAAAAGCAAAGCAGTGAGTGGCTAGACGTGAGCTGGGGAGGTCGGCATGGTCAGATGACAAGCAATGCTATATTCTTCAAGGAGTGAGAAACCCTATGTAGGAGGGAACGGGGGCTGGTGCTCTGGAGGGGGATGCAGCTTCTGGCTACTTTGAATACATGTAAGTGGTGGGAATTCAAGCTGCCCTGGCACCTTCCCTGCACAGCCTCTGACCAATGTCAAGCCAGGGAGGTAACTTGGTCAGTTTTGTGCTTTACAAAGTTCCGTCTGTGGCTCCATGAAGGATGGCTCTGAGGAGGTGAAATTCGTGGATTTGTGCCACAGGCAGAGGGTTTGTGTTGCAGGAACAGAGCAAGGTGATAGATAACAAGTCATGAGGCAAAACCAACAGAATTTATAAGTGAGGAAAAGGTAATGGTGAAGGAGTAAAGAATGACATTTGTATTGTAGCTTGGAAGGGGAACAACTTTGGGGGAAGGTGAAGAGCTCTATCTTAGAGGTTGAGTTTGATGTCCCTCTAGGACATCAATGTGTGGGTATATGAAGACATTTGGTTACCAGAATCTGAGACCTAGGGGACAGCCAGGGTGGAACCACACATTAGCAACCTGCAACATGTGGGTAAACCCCAGACCTGAACTCACCAACACATGGGCTGAGAAGACCAGTCTGCAGAGTAAGACATATAACAGCACACCAATATGGGCAGGAGAAGAGTCAGAGAAAGAGATCAGAAAAGAAAAGGGAGAATGAAGGGGACATGGAACAAAGTTGAATCACAAGAGTGATGAAAGGCATGGAATGTAGAGAAGTTGGGGGGATGTGGACGGAGGAGCGTCCACTCACTCTGTCCATCAGAACAATGATGACACAGCTGCAGGGGAGAGGACTAGATGGCATGAGGGAGGGATGGGAGGGGAAGATACTTAGAAGGAGCCAGGAGAGAGGGAGAACTTGAAGACAGAGAGCAGAGGGATTAAACACAGAGCATGTCTGGGGGGCAGGGAGAGAAACTAAGGGTACAGTGGGGGACTGGCTTTCAATATATGAGGGACTGTGGTGATTATTTTTATTCTTTGTTCTTTGAGTGCTATCTAAATTTTTATTTAATGTGCACATATAACTTTAATAACAAAAATACAAATTTATCTTATATTTTAATTAAATTAAAAAACACAAAGTATGATACAACATCACAACTGTAAAAAATCATCCCTATTAAAAAACTCACAGTAGAAAAATATACAATGAAGTATTATTAATTTTTAACATAACTGTGTGTGTTATCCACAGGTCTTTACCAAGGCGCACCATGATAGCAGATGTTAAGGTTTGAAAAAAAAATAATGGGAAGAATACTTAATTTTTCTCCCTGACTAGTAAAAGACCACTATTATTCTGTATCAGCAGTGGGATGCCTTAGTTCAGCCCATGGAAAACATGCAGGGGTTCAGTTTGAGAACTAGAATTACCTCTCTCAGATATGAGGGTTACCATGGAAACCTGTGGGAACTTTGCATCAAATGATTATCTGCATTTCTAATACTGTGATGCCAATTCACTCAAGTTAAAGGATAATTTTTTTAAAAGGTAAAAATCACAGCTTTCATTCAAATATAAAATGAACATCTATCATTCATTTATGAGGGAACTGGTAAGATGTTACAACTGCATGAAACGAGAAATCAGACAATGCAAACATACTGATAACATTAAAGTGAACTTATAAGTAGATACAAAAGTCAATGTCTGCAGAATAATAGCCAGTTATACTCTACAGGACTAAATTTATTTGTTATTTATTTGGATTTCTATGGATAAAAAATATTTACGGAGTTGTAAAATAGCTCAAAGATAGTGAAAAGGGAAGGTCCCTATGAAATCAGATAACCCTGAAAGGTGCTAGATAAGATACCCATTTTTATTTTTTCCATCCACTGCAAAATCTTTCATTGTTTTTTCTGACGTTCTTCTTCCTTGTGATCATAATAATCTCAAAGCAAGATCATTCTGATCATAATCACAACCATTTTATAATGGGCCAAATACTTTTATTATTCAGTAGCATTTTCAGCCTGTTTATACACTATTAAGAATCCTTGCACACTCTCAGCCAAGGGATCCCCTTTGCCTTTCCTCATCTGTCTCCTGGCCTGACCCACTGCATTTCTCAACCCACTAGGAAGAGACCTTGAACCAGGTCCCAGAGCACTGCTGCCCTTCTCTGAGCCCCAGGCTCAATAAAGGTGCACCTGGAATAAAAGACTCATCAGATATCCAGAGCGGAAAAGCCTGGGGTGCCTGCAAGGGCCAAACATTTTTCTATACAAGGTTTGAACTGAGTTGAGTGTGTAGACAAAGGCTTGGTTCAAGTTTCAGAGTTCTGCTGTATAAAGCTCTGAAGAGGCTCTTTTGTACTGGTGGGAATGTTGCAAGGGCACAGGTTATGAAGTGTCTGGCATGGCCACTAAACCGTGTCAGTTTGGCTTCTGCAGGATCCATGGTTTCCAGGAGAATGGCATTCTAATAAGCTTGTCAAGAGGAGCTGGATGCAGTGGCCTTCCAAGTGACTGGGTGGATGGGCCTACTGGATGGAGCTATTTAATATTGTCCACTTGCACACTGCTAAGTGTAGGCCAAATATAATTTCCATTTTAGGGTACTTACTACTAAGCTATTCTTCTGGTTGTAATTAGCCAGCATGTTCAGCTCTTTTTTAAGGGAATTTGCTCCTAATAAAAATAAAAACTAGATCATTGGCCTGGATAACAGTGTTGCTCTTCCCATTTGCCATAGCAGAAAGGCATGAGATCAATCAATCAGTAGCAGCACACGCTGCTTCAGCCAAAGTCCCAGACTTATTTTATACAGTTGAAATCAGAAACAGTCGAGAGACAACTGTCTTGTCCACTCTAGGTTCTTCATGCAGTAATACCTGCAGCAGAGGCTCTGGAAGAAAAAGAATTGAAATCTCAGCCAGCTCCAAGTGAGGGACAGTTAGGAAATGCAAAGGCCAATGAACAACCAAGGCTGTTCCTTGTCATTTCTCAGTGAAACAGAGGAATGGAGCACCTAGAGTTGTGTAGTGTGTGCGGACACTGTGCTGACCACCACAGGTACAGAAAATGCTGACACATGATCCTGCCTGCCCTTAAGGGACTTATGGTCCTGTCAGAAGACAGACATATAAGCCAGTAATTGTAGTATAATATATTAAGTGCTCAAAGGGAAACACATATAATATATATAGAAACTGCAAGGAGGGAAGAATTAATTCTGCCTAGGCATAATAGAATGTGGATAAATGAGATTTAAGCTGGGATAATAAGAAAGAGGTAGAATTACCCCAGGCAGACACTGCCACACACCAGCAGTTTCCAAACATGCCTTGAGGCCTGGCACCCAGGGGCCTTTGCCATGCTACCCCTTCTCCCCATCTGGTCCAGGTTTTGTGTCATACCCTTTGAAGATTTTGTCTGATTTGTTTCCCATCTGGTTGTTTCTTACCATGGTCTCAGGGCACTTTGTGTGCACCTTGGCAGAAGCATGCTCCATGGGGACATGGGGACCTTGCTGTTTACAGTTGTGTTGGTCACCTCAGCTCTGTGTCTCAGCACCCAGAACCCAGCAGAGCACTTGGTGTAGAGCAGATGCCCAGTCATGATGTACTGTTGCAATGGTTCGATGTTCACACATTCAATCTGCTTCTTACACAAGACATCTGACTGGAAGAACCAGCCATGCAATTGGTTGAGAAAATGGCTGGTATGGAATTCTGAGGCAATGCCTTATTTTGCATACACTGGAGAAAGAGAACACTTCCCTTTTGGAAGATAGTCTGTGACTGGAATTTTCATTGAACCATGAGATGCAGAAAGTGAGATTTGAGTTGGGCCACTAAGAAGTTAACCAGAGAGACTGACTTCAGTTCCTCTGTTGAGTACGCATGGAGGGCTAAGGACACAAAGATGAATAAAACACTGTCCTGGATCTCAAGCTGATGGACACCCAATGGGAGTTGTCTTTACTTGGATATTCATCAGAATATGGATGACAAGTGCTCTGCTCCTGTCACTTTCTGTTCATACAGATCATGGTCAAGTCCTGTTTTACTTACAGGAAACACAGCTATGACATCCTCAGGAAAACTTTGTATTCTCACAAGGGTTATTTTAATAAATAATGCCAATCCACTGCCTCTTTGGTCAGAGCTGGTGAGCTGGAACTATGATACTGTCTCCACACAGGCTGGTTTCCATCACACCCCAGCTTTTCTTTGGGGAAAGGGACCTGATTAGTAGTCAGCAATGTTCATTGGGAAAGGGAGGGGGCCTGGGTTCTGGCCTTACTCTGAGATAGTGCTCAGACTGAAGGCTTATAGCCAATGGTATAAACTCGGAAACCCAAGGTATGGAAGCAAAATACTGCCCATATGACATCCCTCAGTTAACTGGTTTGGTTGATGCCCAGTTCAAATAGTGGTTCTTCAGATTCACAGAATGGCTTCCTTGATTCTGTACATAGGCAAGAACCTAGGTTCTTCTGTACATAGGCAAGAACTTTCCAGCCTTTCAGAAAGCCCCACAAATCTCCTGCTCAAGTGCAAGAGGGAAGAATCTGCTCCATGCCACACAACTAAGGCACGGGCTCCAGAATCAGACAGCCGAGGGAAACCCCACCCCCACCCCTTCCTAGTGTGTGACCCTGGGCCAGTGACCTATACCCCCTACACATCCATTCCCTTCACTATGAAGTGAGAGTCAAATGGTGCTGCGGCAGTGTGAGCACGCAGAACCATCAGAGCATCTACTCTAGGAGAGGGAGAGGAAGGGTGAGGGATAATTGGGGGAAATAAAGGCAGCTACATCAGTAATAACAGGAAGAGTGCACAGGTTAGCATGAGCTTGGGAAGGGCCATAGGAGAACTACAGAATGTTTCTACCCACAGCAGTGAACAATACAGGAACACGTGGGAGTGTCACTACATACAGTTGGATTTCAGTGCAGGGTACACTGGGAGAACACCACCCTTAGCTGTCCTATACACAGCTTGTCTACCTCATCCACAATGGTTGTGTCATCATGAGACCAACCAAAAGCCAAATAAAGTTGACCACTGTAAAAGACAAGTTACTTGCCGTCTGGCCAGCTTTGCCTTATGGGAGGCCCAGGGAAGGAGGCTGCCATCTGGAATAAAGGATGAGATAATGAAGGGAGGACCCCCACTTAGGTGTCTAAAAGTCAGATTGAGCTGGTATGCTGGAGAGCTCTGAGGCAGGAATGGGTGATCATGAAGGATTACCATATAGCCCTGTGAGCATCCAGGTGAGGGAATAGGCCCTGAGATGGGAAACTTGGTCTATTCAGGGAGTCAACATGAAGCCAAGGTAACTGGTTCTGCTGAGCAAAGAGCACAGTGGTCTGGGGTGAGCTATAGCTGCACAGGGACCAAGGAGCCTGACTTTCATTTGGGAGGCAGTGGGAACCACAGGGCTCATACAGGGGAGTCCGGTTCATTTACATTCTAAGACTAGTGTCGCAGTTTATACAGAGAATGGTTTGGAAGAGGGCAAGTGTGAACACAGGGCCAGTTGGAAGGTGACTATAATTATCCTGGTAAAAGATAATAGTGGTGGGAGAAAAAGAGAAAAGGGAGCAAATGCCAGCTATATCCCTGAATATGGTGGATAGGGCACTGATATGGTGTGCATGGAGGTGGGAGAGAGCTCCAGGAGAAGGACTTGAGGGCCATTCTTAGAATCCCATCTGAGGAAACAGAAAGCTACAGTAGGGAGGTGAGAACAGAGTTTGTATTAAAAAATATTCAAAGATGCAGTTTAAAGAAGTTAAGTTTGAGATGATTGTGAGACAACCACATACAGATATTACGTCATTGGGTTCCCTAAGTGATCCTGGAGATCTGGAGTAAGGGTATAAATGTGTGAGTCACAGGGGAACAATGCCACTTAGGATCATGGGAATCAGTGAGCTAGGTAGGAGGAGATTCTAGGGACAGCACAAAGGAGTGGGCATTAGGGAGGTGTTATCCAGCTGACTGGGAAGTGGAGGGAAGAATGGCCAGGGTGGCTAGAGGAAAGCCAAGGCTGTAGGACTGTCTAAGGAAGGAGAACATTTCTGAGGGAGGTTTGAAGGATGGGGCTTCAAACCCCTGAAAGGGGGCTGAGAGGTCAAGGAAGGTGAGGAAGGTAAGGAAGGAAAAGGCCCACTGAATGCTCAGTGCAGCATCTGTGCCAGACAAAACATCCCAAATGTGTAAACTGCTGTGGTGATGGTGAACTCTCAAGTCAGCATTATTATTAACCCATCTCAAGTTCACACCAGGAGCAACCTCAGGGCACGGCCATTGCTGGGTTCCAAATCTAAGAGCCCCATAAGAGCCCCACTAACTGCTTCATGTCTCTCCTCTCTCAGCCGCATGGTGCCTTTTTCTTCCCTAAATCTTGAGCTGTGTTTTTCATTTGCATATGAAGCATCATAACATTTTACTAGCTGTTATGTATCTGAGCCAGAAGTAAAGGTTAAGGACATTCGAGAACACACAATGAAATCAGAGTACTAGGATGACGGTTTCATTTTGCTACTTACTGTTTTCAGATAGCTCCACAATGTAATGAAGAATAGGGCTGTTTCCATCAAAGGGCCGAACCCAAGAGAGCATCACGGTGTTGCTGTGGGAGGAATTTGGGCTGGCCAGGAGGTTCTGAGGTGAATGAGGCAGTTCGCTTGAATAAAAAGGAATGAAAAGGAAAAAGAAGAAAAGGCACATGAGAACCGATGGTTAGCCTGAGTTCTCACATGGACGGTCTTGGTATGTAATGTTTTGAAAGTGAATAACATAAAATACGCCCCAAATACAAATACTGACTAACTCAGTAAAAACCCAAATAAACCCAACTCCACTTTTCACAATATTATTTTGTTTTCTGAATTTCAAATTTCATAATTTCATTTAATCCCCATGCTAGGTACCAAAGCAACTAATGACACTGTCGCTTAAATGTGGGTGGAAGGATACAGATTTTTATACATATATTATTTACTTAAGAAAACTTAGTCAACAATTTGTTTTTACAACTAGAAACTGGTAATGGAAATGCAGTAAACCGTGTAAAGAGGAAACAGCCTGGTAAATATGACTTAGTATGCAAGTTTCCAACACTAGCCATTTGGAGTTCTAGCGAAAATGCCCATGAGTATTCTCAGACGACACAGTCGCCTCATTTATTGACAGCATGAGGTTATACTGTCATTCTATTTTCTGTTGGAATACAGGGATTTGGGGGAAGCACTTAAAGGAAATGTGGTGGAAACACTAGCTAAAATCCCATGGAAATGGTAAATAACACATCAGCAAGGCTATAAAATGGAAATGCAATTAAAACAAATAAATTCTGAAAAGAAATGACTAATAAAAAGGGTTTTTACTAGGATTTACTGGTGACAAAGCTACAAAACCTTATTGCACAGTTTCTACTAATGGCAAGTCCGCAACCTTAACATCAGGGGCTGTCTAACCCCAGTATTTAACCTCATACCTCAGGAACCTGGTAGCAGGACCCTACTCCATGGCTGTTCTACATGTCTGCTCCCCGACTCCCCCAGCTTCCCAGCAGCACTGGGGAAAGGGGCTGCTGGGCATGACCCTATCATCCACTAACTAGTTTTTGGTCTTTCTTAGATATCAATTATTGCCAAACCAAACAGGTCAGAACAAAAAGCCATAATTATACTTGATATTTGTAATTTAAAAATTGTACTCATTATCCTTTGAAATTTATTAAAGCTGTTTTGTGCTTTTAGCTGCCTACGAAATATAGCCCTTTCTAATCCGTGTGTATGTCCATAAATATACTAGTATTTCTAATGTGGACTGCAACCATATTATACATTAGTATAATAAAGAACAAACTGGAGTCTGAAATGCTATGTTGATTTTCTTATCATGAATTAAGTTTTGTTTTGTTTTGTTCTGTTTTTTGAGACAGAGTCTGACTCCGTCACCCAGGGTTGAGTTGCAGGGGAGTTATCATGGTTCATTGCAACCTCAAATTCCTGGGCACAAGTAATCGTCCTGCCTCAGCCTCTTGAGTAGCTGGGACTACAGGTATGCCACGACACCCAGCTAATTTTTCTGTTTTTAGGAGACATGGGGTCTTGCTCTTACTCAGGCTGGTCTCAGACTCCTGAGCTGAATGGATCCTCCTGCCTTGGCCTCCCAGAGTGCTAGAATTATAGGCATGAGCCACTGCACCTGGCCTTAATTGTGAAGTAAATGTTAAAGAAGAAAAAGAGCTGTTATTTCTATTTAAGTTCTCTAATAACAAAAATCTCCATTAGGTTTCCAATGGAGATCAATATAAAGGAAGTGCCAGGATAAAAATATTTATTATAGTTTCTCCAAAAGCTCTATTTCCCATTTTTTCCCTAATCTGAATTGGTTGGTCTGAAACCAAATGACAGTTGTTGAAATAGTCCCATCTTAAAACAAACTAAGAATAAACTTGGATAGATATATCCAAATAAGACTCTGGTATCATAAAGAATTCATCTTGTCTGGGATGGAATTTCTGAACTTTGGAATTTCCTAAATGATAGAACTATTTTCATCATTCATGGTGGGCCTCTTGGGCCATAGCTGAGTTTCGGTGGTGACAGGTCCAGGATGGGGTCTGTCCGTGCTGGAAAGACCTACCACATGACTTGGTCTGGTAATGTCTGTCCAACCTTCTGACCTCTGGGAAGGAAGGGGCTGCAGGCTGAATTTCATGTGGCTAGTGACTCACCCAGCTGTGTCTCCATAACCCTGAGAGTGTCCTTCCTGGTGGATAATCACACACCTATGTGCCGAGAGGATGACGCATCCTAGAAGCTCTGTGTTTGGGGCCTTCCCAGGCCTCACCTTATGTATCTTTTCAGTTTTCTGGTCCTGATTTTTACTCTTTATAATAAAGCTGTAAGTTTAACTCTTTCCTAAGTTCTGTGTAGGGAATTAGAACCTGAGAGTATATAGTGGAAAGGCCTAATTTTAGCTAGTTGGTCAGAAGTGTGTGTGGCCTGGAACTGGGGTTTGTGGCTGTAGAGTGCTGGTGGTACTCTGCCCTTAACCTGTGAGGTCTGTGCTAATTCTAGGTAATAAGTGTCAGGATGGCATTAGAAAGACTTTCCCTAGAATGTAAGAGCAGTTCTAAGGAACCTCACTACCCACAGGAACTGTATTAAAGGTCCGTGGCATTAGGAAGGTTGAGAACCACTGATGTAAGATTTTCTGACATGGCAAATATGAACTTAGCAGACTAACAGGGCTGGTCAGCGGTCCAGATCATTTTCTGTGAGGACACTGCTCATGCTCAGACAGGCTCCCTCCCAGGACTGTGGTTTCCCTTCTTACAGAAGAAGAGACAGGCACACAGCCCATGAGCCTCAGAAGCAGAAACAGTGCACCACAGTCCCACCCAAAGGCACACAGGAGACCCTGGGAGAATATAGCAGCATTTTACAAGATAAAAAATGATTCCAATTACATCTTTCCCAGGGATTATCACTGGTTTTGACAATGAGTCGTGAATCATTTTCCCCACCAACACTAGTGCTTCTATTTGTCTACTCTTCTATTCAGTCAATGGTCACAGCTGAGGATCTTCATTCTCACCCACTGTTGGCTCCTCTCTACACAGACATCTAATTAGTCACTACATCCTACCTACTCTACTTAGAAATTTCCTAAAACCAGCCACCTGCTTCATGACCATGGACTGGCCCTTGGTCCAGCCATCACCAGCCTTTTAGAAGCCATGACATGCACCTGTCCTGATTGCCCTGTCCACTGCCATTCTGGCTGGTACCTGAATGTTCCCTAAGCTTGGTGATGCAGGCCATGTGTGGGGACACAGAGGAGCAATTGCCACAGTCCTGACCTCCTGGAACTGATAAGCCAAGGAGGAGCATGAGGCCATACACAGGATAGGACAAGATGAGGCTCCAGAGATCTAGGACCATGGAATGGTCTGGAATAAAGAGCAGGGCTGTAGCAGGGGCAGCCCTAGTGGAGGAGGTGAGGTTGGAGTAGCTGGAAGGTATCTGGGTGAGTGGAGAGAGAGGAGGCTCTCCCAGGGCTGTGGGAACATGAATGCAGGCTACTCTGAAGGTGAGTACCTGCTGAGGGCAAGGGTTTGGAAGCAGTGAGAATGGTGGGAATGCAGGGTTTACACTGGGTTGTGGAGGCTGGTGAGAGAAAAGAGGCTGGGCAGGGCCAAGGAAAGATGTGGTACACATGGCCAGAGAGACCATGAAGGAATCTGTATTCACAACTTCTGGGATATTGTTTTGATACTGCCTTTCCAGGGCTGGGACCCCAAGGGCAGCTCATTGGAAATAGTACCGAGCAGTTGGACAACTAGCAGATAATAATCTACAATATTCAGGAGTGGGTGCTATGAGGCTAAAGATGGATTAGAGGCTCAAGGAACCAGGCAAGAGAAGATACAGGGAAGGAGAGGGGTGCACACACTTTGCAAAAAGGACATCTTGTCCTGGTGACCATGATATATGACACTGATGGGTTTCTATCAGACAATAGTATTCTCTTCTATGAAAAGCTACCATGTCTTTACACACTTTTTCTTTTGACCCTGACTGGGTTATCCTTGATCCTATTCTAAATTTAAAAGTCTTTTTTTTTCCCCACAGGGAGATCTTATGCTTCATTTGAGATCCTGCTTCTCTTAGCCTAAGATGTGAGTACACATAGAAATAGCCAGTTTCACAGGGGAGTGAATAGTCTTTCTCTTGGGATCAGAGGGCTTTGTAGACTGTAGCCCAGTCATGCTAACTGAGCTACTTCTGCCATTCAGGCATGAGCTTCTAGGACACCTGGGACATACCCAGAGCTTGCTTAAAGCCACTCAAGGTGCGATTCTCCTCCGGGTATATTCTGATTTCCCTTCTCCCCACAGAGCAAAAGCAATCACAAGAAGGCAATGGAGTCTGCTAGAAGAAGGCATGATGAACAGCAAAAATGGTAGCTAAGAGCCTGAGAGAAAGGGACTACAAAGATTTTTTAAAAGATTAAAAACAAATACTTGAGAACTTAAAAAGCAAAGCAGTCTTGAGACCTACCAACCCAATGGTCCCTAAGGCCATCAGTTTCTGCAATGCACAGATAAATGCAAACACCTCATTTACCACTACCTGGCAATGCCACTTCACTGGCTCAAAGTCACACCCAGTGTGATGACCCCATGTAAAATATGGTTTTGACATATATCACAAGATTCAGAGTTGGAAGGAAATTCAGACTTTTTTCCTAGTTCCAGTTTCTACCCTATGTGAAAATCTCTTCTGTAATATCTTCTGTGTTAAGTATTACCTCTTTGGCAATGCAAACAACCTTTTACTATAGAAGCATTCCACAGAGATATTGTGGGTTCAGTTCCAGACCACCACAATAAACCAAATACCATAACAAAGCAAATCACACAGATTTTTTTGGTTTTCGGTGCATATAAAAGTTATATTTACAACACACTGTAGTCTTTTAAGTGTGCAATGGCATTATATATTAAAAAAACTGTAAATACCTTAATTGAAAAATTAGTTATTACTAAAAAATGCTAATGATCATCTGAACCTACACTAGGTCATAAACCTTTTATAGGTAGGTATTGCCTTGATGTTGAAGGCCACTAACTGATCAGGGTGATGGTTGCTAAGGTTTGGGTGGCTATGGCAGTTTCTTAAAATAAGACAATGAAGTTTTCTGCATAGTTGACTCTTCCTTTCACAAAAGATTTCTCTGTAGCATGTGATGCTGTTTGATAGCATTTTACCCACAGAATTTCTTTCAAAAATGGCATCAATGCTCCCAAACTGCTGCTGCTTTATCAACTAAGTTTATGTAATATTCTAAATCTTTTCTTGTCATTTGAACAGTGTTCACAGCATCTTCACTAGAAACCACTTTTTTTGCTTATCCATGACAAGCAGCTCCTCAGCTGTAAAAGTTTTATCATGAGATTGCAACAATTCAGTCCCATCTTTAGGCTCCACTTCTAATTCTAGTTCTCTTGCTCTTTCTACCACATCTGCAATTACTTTCTCCACTGATGTCTTGAACCACTCAAAGTCATCCAACAAGGTTGAAATCAGCTTCTTCTAAACTCCTGTTAATGATGATATCTTGACGTCCTCCTATGAATCATGAATATTCTTAATAGCATCTAAAAATGGTGAATTATTTCCAGAAGGTTTTCAATTTCCTTTACCCAGATCTATCAGAGGAATCACCATCTGTGGCAGCTATAGCCTTAAGAAATATATTTCTTAATAAGACTTGAAAATTAAAAATACACCTTGATCCATGGGCTTCAGGGTGTTAGCAGTTGTGAAAACAACAATCTTCTTCTTGTACATCTCCAGAGTTCTTGTGTGACTAGGTGCATTGTTAATAAGCACTAATGTTTTGGAATGAATCTTTTTTTTTCTGAGCAATAGTTCTCAACAGTGAGCTTAAAATATTCAGTGACCCATGTTGTAAATAGATGTGTTGCCAGCCAGGCTTTGTTATTCTGTTTATAGAGCACAGGCAGAGTAGATTTAGCAAAATTCTGAAGGGCCTTAAAATTTAGGATTTAGGAATTCCTAAAGGGATTTAGGAATTTCAGAATGGTAAATGAGTACTGGCTTCAACTTTAAAGTCACCAACTGCTTTAGCCTCTAATAATAGAGTTAGCCTATTGAAACGAGGCATTGACTTCTTTCTAGCTATGAAAATCCTAGATGGCATCATCTTCCAACAGAAGGCTATTTTGTCCATACTGAGAACCTGTTGTTTAGCATACTTAGCAAGATCTTCTGGATAACTTGCTGCAGCTTCTACAAAAACACTTGCTCTTTCACCTTGTACTTTTATGTTACGGAGATGGTTTCTTTCCTTAAACTTTATCACCCAACATCTGCTAGCTTCCAACTTTTCTTCTGCAGCTTCCTCACCTCTCTCAGCCTTCATAAATTTAAGAAAGTTAAGGCCTTATTCTGGATTAGGCTTTGGGTTAAGAGAATGTGATAGCTGGTTTGATCTTCTATCCAGACTACTCAAACTTTCTCCATATCCACATAAGACTGTTTCACTTTCTTATCAACTGTGTGTTCACTGGAGTAGCACTTTTAATTTCCTTCAAGACTTCTCTTTTGTGTTCATAACTTGGCTAACTGGTTTGTGAAACAGGCCTAGCTTTTAGCCTATCTTAGCTTGCAATGTGCCTTTATCACTATGCTTAATCATTTCTAGCTTTACATTTAAAGTGAGAGATGTGAGACTCTCTTTTTCACTTTAACACTTAGAGGCCATTGTAGGGTTATTAATTTGCTTAATTTCAATATTGTTCTGTCTCAGGAAATAGGGAGACCCAAGAAGAGAGAGAGAGAGATGGGAAAACAGCTGGATGGTGGAGTAGTTAGAACACCTACAACATTGATTATTCATTGCTTTATATAGGCATAGTGTGTGATACCCCCAAACAATTATAATAATAACACTAAAGATCACTGATCACAGATCACCACAACAGATATAATAATAATAATATAATAATAATAAAGTTTGAAATATTGTATGAATTACCAATATATGACCCAGAGACATGAAGTGAGCACATGCCGTTAGATTTGTTCAATGGCACATGCCATTAGATTTGCAGGGTTGCTGCAGCCTTCAATTCAATAAAAACACAATATCTGCAAAGCGCAATAAAACGAGGCATGCCTTATGCTGGAGGTACAAGCTATTTCTTTAAATGATACGTTTTGGTTATCTGGAAAACTAAGCTTGGTGAAATCCTTGACTAACCCATCAATAACGGATAAATGAGGCTTTAATATATTCTGAATCCACTTCAGAAAATGTTATCTGATAGGAATAGATTGCATCTAGGCATTTCTCTGCCAACTCTGAAAGGAGATAAATGATCAGCAGAGAGACTCACCGACAGTGATAAGCAGGCAGGGTGACAAATGAGAGAGGTCCCAGAGAACAATGGAAAGAAGCCCAATGCTGAGTCACTTTGTAATTTAAAGGGAATTGGGGGGAGGGTCACCATCAGGCAAATCGTAGTACAATAATATCAGAAATGAAAAAGAACAAAATAACAAAACCCAGACTGCATGGGGAGGAGAGTAAGTGAGCTGTGTGTGAAGAAAACAGTTTTGAAAAAGACTCAAGAGAAAGCAATTGGTAAAATTGTGGCTGTAGGGGGGAATTGCTCTGGCAGAAGACGATCAGATAAGTATTTTTCTATATAAAAAGCATTGCCCCTTTAATGCACAAATGATGACTTGGTCAAACCCATCTTCTTTGACTTCACTCTGAGGATGAAGATGATGGGGGCTTGATAACTCTGGGGAAACGTATTAAATTGTTCACTCCTTATTATGGCTTTGTCAGAAGAGGTTTTATTGAAAGAAAACTCTCTGGCTGCCTCAGGATCTGAGTCTTCAGAAGGTCAGCTCCTTAAATTGAGTTTTCTCTGTACTCTGGGCTTAGGAGAAATAGTCTCTGATTTTAGGAGGAGCGATACAATGCTAATTGGGTCTTTAAATGATTTAACAATTAATCCATGAAGCCTTAGGTGCTTGGTTCCTCCGGCATGCTCAACACAGCAAGATGCTTGGGGGTAAAGAGGCATCCCAGAGACCAGCTCCTGCCCTGTGACACTAGGAAACTAGCAGGAAAGACACCACTAAAACAAGGGGTGACCAGAGGTTAATGATGACCTATGTTGTTAGTTTACAGGATGCATCCTGGAACCATTTGGAATTTTAGAAGCCTCACTCTTCAGGAGGGAACTAAGGCAAGGCCCTCATAAATTAGTCCTCCTCAGTGACACACAATTCATTGTTTCCTTTTAACTTGGGGAGTGGAGTGAGATTTACTCAGACATTTACTGGTTCCTGCTGTGTACTTGGCACTACCAGGGCACTGAGAGCTTAGCAGCAAGCAGTGCCCAGTGTGAGTTGGTCATGAGACTATGGGCAAGAATAAAGCAGGGTGAAGGAGATAGAAACATAGCAGGCCAGTAGGCTGGGGTGCTGGTGATGAAGGGGGTGTCATGCCTCCATAAGATAGAGAAAAGCAGAGCTATGATTTACTGTGTGCCCACTCACAGCTGGGTTCCATGCCAGGTTTATAAATACTGGCTCATGAAACCCTCACAGTAATCCTTTAAGGGATACAATGTGATGCCCAGTTTAGGAGTTAAAGAACAGAGACTGAGAGGCAGGGCAACTGGCCCAAAGTCACACAAGGAGTGAGAGGTGGGCAGGGTGAGTGGCTCTGCAGCCCCACTCTGACTGTCTTGGGTATGAGGTGGGGTCGAGGGGTTGTCTCTTCAGCTAGCCTTAAACAAGACAAAGTTCAGTGCTGAAGTACTAACTATGGAGCAAACAGAATTGAGAAAAGCCTACCTATGGTCTATTTTTGAAAAGCTTTCTTCTAATGCTCCTAATTTCTATATTTAACAAAGTAGCTTTTAACTGAAGTGGAGAGGCAAGGGGAAAATAGGCTTTCAGGCTTTTCTGAAGGACGTTGTTTAGTTGTTTAGCCATAAGGGCCTCTCAGCTCCTTCGGCAACATGAGATTTTTTTCCTTTTTTTTTTTTTTTTGTCAGATATGAAAGTCTCAGAGAAGCACAAAATGCCCTACAATCACAGATTATTATTATTGCTATTACTATCGTCATTACTGATGTTGTAGAGTCAAGTCCTGTTTGGATGTAATGATATACCGCAAAAGATACTACACCTTTCCCCATTCACTTGGATCTGGAACAGTAGAGCATTCATTACACTAACAATTCACAAGGAACAACTGTATTCCAAATCAGTTCTCTAACCAGTTGTACCTAAATTGGTTTGAATCACAAATCTGCAAATATTTCTATATTTAGAGATGAGGTGTTTTACCATTACAGAAAGCCTATTATTTTGTACATACAGCAACATTTGCTGAAAAATGTATTTTACTTAGAGGAAATCAAATAAGCAAATAGTAGGGAAGATATGTAAATCAGTAGAACATAAAAATTGTGCAGAATAAAAAGAATGTGCTTCATTGGAAGTATGCAATTTGGCGTCTGCTGACAGAGTCTTTATGAACTGCTAACACTTATTTATTTGATACCAATGATGGATGATCTAAGAGTTCTCAAAGGTAGTTTAAAAAATGTGAATAGCACAATAGATTATATGAATTCACTGGCCATGTCCTCCAACATTATCAAAATGAATAAAAAAAGAAATCCTCAACCTGAGACACAGAACCAGGGGCAGAGCTGGACAGCGACTCCCGGGTACTGATTGCGGGGCTTTGGATAGGGCAATCTGGGCAGGTGTATTTACCCAGGGGATGCCACAGACACATGAGCACAGAAGGTAGGGGAGCAGAAGGAGAGTGCCAGTGGCCCTGACATATACACATTCACTTATTCAGCCATGATTCAATCAACCAACTGAACAACAGGTGCTTATTAAGCACCTATTGTTTACCAAATATTGTGTCAGGCACTCAAATACAAACCTGTGCCATTAGATGCTTCTCTCTGACAAGGAGCCTGAGGATACACTCATCTACCCCACCATGTCCAATAAAAAGTACAGGATGGGCCAGCTACTGGGAAGACCCATAGGAGGCGTTCTGGAGTTAGGATGTCAGGAAGTGATCCTGTAGCTAAACCCGACAATTGGGTGAAGCCCGCAGAATACGCCAGCCAAGCCATGGAGACAGCAGAAGGCTGATGCCCATGGGAAGGGCAGAGAGAGCCAGGGTCAGGAGCTTCAATGCCTGCAGGCAGTGGGGGAGGGGGCCCTGGCCCTCCTAGGCACATTCCCAAAGCTGGAGAACCATCTGTGTGGCAGCTGATCCTCTAGGGCCGTGAGGACTCCTGTCTCTTCATGACTAACTAGGTTGACCTTTGCTCCCAAAAGGTGACTAATGTCTAAAAAGTACAAGGGGCCATCCTGGAAAAAGGCAGAGCAGGAGGTAGAATAGAATATTTTTTCAAGAACTGAAGGCACTACAGGGCTTTCTGGACTGGCTGCTACACATCATTAACCTTTTAAATTCCACAAATAGAGGCTAAAGGAAAGCTGTTTGCTTGCTCACTCATTCACGCTTGCATGCAGCAAACACAGAAGGCCACATGCTTAGCACTTGCAAGCATTTTTTCTACTTTTAATCCTCTCAGCTGGAATCTAGGGATTCAAAGATAAATGAGACATGGCCTTTGTACTCAGAGTGTTCAAATTCTATTTTTAGGGAATAATTTTTGTATATAGAATCCTGCCTGGATGAAGGTGGGTAGAGTCTACTAAGAAAAATTTCTGAAAATTGTCTTTTTCTAATGGCCCAGCATGTCAAATGTTAGCCAGGCAGGGGTGGGCTAACATGGTGCCCCTAATGGAGGTGGGGGCCCTGACAACTGCTCAGCTTTGATTCTTTATTTTCAGGTTTTACTTTTGTACTCATGTGCTCAGGCAATATTTGAGAAGGCACAACTTTTATAAAGCAAACAAATACATGTTAGAAAAATAAAATTTGTCAGTGTCCTGCACTAAAATAAAGGGAGTTGAGGAAAAGAGAGAGCAAAGACAGAGATCAATGGTTTCCCACCTGGGCTCTCTGGACCCACAGGAAGGTCTGAATTGGAAGTAATGGGCAATGCCTGCTGTTTTCAGAATTTCAAAAGACATAATGGAAAGTTATCTATTTACCCATGGAGAGGCAGCTGGGACCAACTAAACTTAAACTCAGAGTCTAGTTGGCTTTTACCTCAGTGGGTTGACCCTGGCATTTTTCACTAATTGGAAGCTCTGATGGGCATTAAGGAAAAAATGAACTTACTCTTACTTAAACGTAGTGTGGTCAGAATAGGATATCAATGGGGGAAATATGAAACACTAGGTGAATGGGGACAGAAACCAACAATCAGACTATCCACAGTATACTAAGGATGAAACATTTTAATTTTGAAGTCTAAAAAGAAGGAAAAATCCTGTCGATGTACATAGCTGTGTAGCATGATGTGCTGGCTTCTGACCACTGAATTAGGACACATGTTAAGTGGTAATCACTTGCAAGAGTGCTGGCTGAATGTAGAAATGCAGATAGTTAAGAACTGATTAATACCAAACACTGAAGTACTCACATCACTTCCAGCCGGGCCGTTCTGGAATCATTCCCTCCTTCAGATATAATGTTGCAGGTGTAGTCACCGATGTCACCTGACCATGTCTGGCTAATAAGGAGGGACCCGTCCTTCTCCACCACAATTCTAGAACTGCTAGATGGAGTGATGACCATGTTGTCCTTCCTCCAAATGTAGCTGTAGGCCAAGCAAAGAATCTTGAGTTACAAAACCCACAAGAGCAGAATTACTGGTCCTTCTTGTTTGTTAAAAAGCAAGTAACTGACAACCTTATGAATATATTAAAAACCATTGAACCATGTGATGAGAATATTTCAGATTGTATATGAATCCCACACATTGTACCCCTTGATTGCACTAATGTACACAGCTATGATTTAATAATAAAAATAAATAAATTTAAATAAAATAAAAAAAATGGTAAGTTGCATACTATATGAATTATGCCTAAAAAAAAAAAAAAAGGAAAAGGAACAAGATAGTACAAAAAGAGATGCTGAAGTTAAAAATAGGAAAATGACTGGCCACATCTGTCTGAGATTGTTTTAAAGACAGGGGTGTGTATAATAGAATCATTTGTGTACTTATTGCCTAATAAAATCACACCTAGCATTCCTACTCTAGTGATGTTCCCGGAGGGCAAGAGTGTTGTCTGGATAGGAGGCAACAATTATTTAAAAATCCCTAGAGTGTAATTATCTAACTCATGGAAAAATATATCATACTCCATAAACACATTTTCTTAAATCTAACCATTCTAGCAGACGGTCCTTAAAATTACATTTTTCTCTCATTTACCCTTATCTATGGCAATTTTGGCACATTTTCTTTTCAAATATAGAATCAATTAAGAGCTTGTCCTGTCTTTAGATGTCCATGGGCAGGGCCACTATTCACAGATGATGGCATGCAAGTGATCAAGCTTTCAAAATGTACCCAATTCCTTTATATTCAAAGAGTATAGACATTTATAAACTACTTATCTGAAATTACTCTGAGACAGAACAGAACTTGGTTGCTTGCTTTGGGATACGGCATTTAGCTGTAATTGTCATGAAGGCCTGGTGTTCCTTGGGACAGAGAAATCCTAAGACCAGTGGTACCCCCAGAGTGAATAATCCTGAGTGAATTCTCAGGAAGGGGCCTCCTGATATATATGATATATAATCACACATAAAGAGCTACAAGAAAACCCAAGGGGATTCTTTTTGAGCTCTTATAGTAGCAGAAAACCCCACATATTTTAAATCATATTCTAAGCCGTTTAGAAAAGAATAAATTCTTTTCCAGGCATGACAATTTTCTCTTAAGAAAGCCTCCAAGAATTTTCTAGGTAACTTACTAGTTTTGTTTGGTTTGTTTTCTTTCGGCATCCTTGTAACTAAACCAAACTTGGTTTTTGAGCCCTGGAAAATTTTAGAGAACCAGATGGAGATATGGACATTTATGATTTGTCAAACACCTGCTCAAGAAGTGTGAGAGAACAGCTTAGTCTCTGAATCCAGTTAATGATGTATATGGCAAAGCCATCCTCCTCTGCTCAGAGTAAAATGTCTCAGAAAGCAGGAAGTCACCAACCATTTGGTTAACTGTATACCTTTTGGGCTAAGACCAGAATGAAGTATTATAGTATTTTTATATTATGGATTTTTTTCTTTTTTGATTTATTTTTAAGGCTGATTCTGAAAATTAAAAACTATTCTGAAAGTGGCTGCTCTTTGGGAAAAAGTTCACCACTGATACCACCTGTCTGGTGCCATGCGTTTACCTGGAGTGTCATATTATTGACTTTTACTCTCTTGGTCTGAATTCCTTTAGAAAATCTTCAAGTCATCTAATTTCCTTTTTTTCATGTATTTTCTGCTAAGTGTGTTAGGTACTGTGGTTGCCTTTCTTCCACATGCAGGTCTCCTTGCTCTCCATTTCACAATGAAACTATCCTTGGAGTAAAGAAAACCCCTCTGAGTACCAAACAGCCCCCATGTAAACACTGCTAAAATCCTATTTGATCCCTCTGGATTTTTCTCTCATTAAGTATCAGCCTCTGACAAGTACATTTTATAGATAGTGTATTAACCTTGGCAGAAAAAAATCACGAACAGCATGTAGAAGTCATGAAGTGGAACATAGCTCACTGTAAATAATACATAAGGCTGGAGTGGAAAATGGGATTTGTGTGATTAATGATGGAGACCATGACTATAAGATGCAGTAATCAGGGATCTGCAGCTGAAATCAAAGTTCCCCAAATTCCTCCTTCTCATCTCAACTTCACTTAATAAGTTCACAGAATATTAATGAGCCCCAAAGCATTGTAACTGACTGGGCCAACCTGAGAGCGATCCGGGGGTCGTGCATGGCCCCACAGCGTAGCATGGCCATTGTCCCCTTAATTACCACTTGATCCTTGGGAGGATGGACAATGAACGTTCTGTCTGAAAAAAAACACAAGCCACAACTCAGAAGAAGGACAAGTAAGAGTGTTTCTGTCCTCAGGGGGATAATGAATCAGTCATCTAACATTAAAACCTCCAAGTTTCTCTTATCTTGGCAGAACTAGTTCAAATGGAAGTGCTCAGAAACGTTCAGGGAATTGAAAACCAGCATTCTAACACTGCAGCAAAGTAAGCCTACCCACCTGGTCCCTCTAAGTCATCTTTAACTTCAAACACTCCAGGAGAAAATGAGCATGGAAGATCACATGCAAATGTTTATCAAGTTCTATGTGCTTAGTTAAAATTTATATTCTTTCCCAAGTTAATCATCATTTTAATAATTTCTAAAGTTTGCATAGCACTTTGCCAAGTGTTTTCATTTATACTGTTTTATTTAATCCTCACAACAATCTAGTGGAGCTGTAATATTACTACTCCCAGTTCTCAGTAATGAAAATAAACCTGAGGTTAGCCAGAGTATTATGTCCCACATCACACATAGCTGCTCTGGTGCCAGGAACAGAGACCAGATTTGAGAGACACAAGGCTAAGTTCAAGGCCAAGCTTGCCTGCTGTTAATGGTGCATTCAGAAAAACATCTCTGGGCCTTAGTTTTCTTGTGTGTGAAAGGGGATGTCAACATTACTAGTGGTTGTACAGAGTAAAGTAGGGGAAAATGTTCTGCAAGCCACCATAGTGTTATACCAGTCATTCTAGTGCTATGATAACTTTGAATCTTTGCAGATCCATAATTTTATGAAGAATAATATACAGAGATTCAGATATTACTTTTCATGAGCTTTTAAATGTACACTTAATTTTTAGGGATAAATGACAAATCAGAAGTGTTGGACTACTCAAATAGAATAGTAGTTGACAATATAGTGGGAATTTGGGTAATTTCTTTTAAACTCATGATGTTTTTAGAATACCTCATAAATTATAAAGAGTCATTTATCAAAGTGGACACACTATATGATACAGAATTCTAAACAAATATGAAATAAGGAACAATTATTGAGTTATTTTTAAGAATGGCATTTTAATAAATTATTCACTCAGGCAGGTTAAAATTTTCTACCCTTCTATAGACAGCTTCATGAGAATCTGTTATTGAGCATTCTTTTGCATTTTCAAACAATGTGTTATAGTAATGCAGATTTGGTTGAAGCAGAGAGGAAAAGGTACATTGGCAACTGAAGCTATTATTTAAAAAAAGGTGATGGGGAATTAAATAGTCCAATCCTTATGTTCCAGAGAACAATTTATTCTGCATTTCAAAAACCTGTATTATGGATAAAATAAGAATAGCAAAATTTGGAGAAACAATAAAGAATTCTTTTAGTTCATTCTCTGCTACCCAAGAAACATTAATTGTTAATATTTTAGAAGTGTTTTAGTTGAACATAATAATTCTATAGAGAGATATACATTCTTTAGGATTTTAATTCTTACTTTAATTTTAATTCTTTTCTTCAATAAAATTAACTAACACATCGATTTTGTTATTTGATTTAGTTTGGTATTATATCCCTACTCTAATGACTTTAAAAAGTCAATCTTTTATCTCTCCTGAAACATCCCCTTAGATCTTTGAATACATTTTCTAATTATTCTAGAAACTGAAAAATTAATTACTTAACAAATTTCTATAAAAAAGTTGTAAAAACAATCACTCTTTTGATTAAATTAGAAAGTCCAAGGGCATACTGACATCCCCCAAGCAAGATGACAAGGTGATTAAACTATGATTAATAGAAGGTTCACAAAGACCACGGTCCTTACTCCACACGATGAGCATTGCAGATGCGTTGAGGGAGCCCTCTGAGTTAGCTGCATAGCAGGTGTAATTGCCAGCATCCTGGATGAAGACAGGGGTTATCTGAAGACCTCCAGATTCAAGAAGCATAAACCTAGGAATCTGGACGGAGCCACTGGCTAAAATGTGGTTTTCTGAAGAACAATAAACGGGGGTGTTAGAACCACAACCCTTGTTAGAAGGGAAGATAATGTTCAAAGCCATACATAAAAAAATAACTTAAGGAAATAATAAGAATAAAGTAAAAATTGTATGCACAGAAAGAACTAAAGCATTTTCTTTTTGTATTATTTAGAATAACAAAATCCAAGAACACCCTAATTGCTCAATATACAGAGATTTGGTAAAAAAAATTTGGCCCCTGTATGTGATTATTACCTTTGGGTGACTAGCTTGTATTTTTCTTTATATTTATGAGCATTTGAACACTTTCTATATAAAGCTATTATGATGTTCAAAATCAGGAAAGAAAAAAAAAAAGAAAATATATAAAAGAAAAGAAAACCCCACTCTTCTTTTTCATCTGTAGTTTCTCAGATCTTCATGTTTACAAGTTATGCCTGAGTGTGTGAAATGTACCTTTGAGACTTGAGAAGCTACCATTCAGTTTTCTAGTAGCATGGAAAAGATATAACGTTGGAAGTTTCACCCAGATATAGTTCCCCAAGTATGACTGGTCAACCTATGTGAATCAACACAGTTCAGTGCAGATTTGATAAGGCTGGACATTTTACTGCTCAATTGGTGGCACGTGTGGAGGAGCTGTGAGAACTGAAAAGGTAGCTGTGATGTCGATGCCACTCTTCCCAGGAGTAGGAAACATAGTTTGAACTAAGCTCTACTCATCAAACTGAATAGGGCATAAAACAATGCTGTGCTACAAGTAAACTTCTTTCTTTAAACATGGTTCTAAGGAAGAAATCCTTCATTTCACAAATGAGAAAGCTGGATTATAGTGGTATTACTTCACATCTAATACTTAACATTTTTAGACTGGGCACAGTGCTAGCACCCGTAATCCCAGCAATTTGGGAGGCCAAGGCATGGATTTTGAGACCAGCATGGCAAAATAGAGAGACTCCGTCACTACAAAAAAAAAAAAAAAAAAAAAAAAATTATCTAGGCATGGCAGCACATGCCTGTAGAAGCAGCTACTTGAGAAGTTGAGGGCAGGAGGCTCCCTTGAGTCCAGAGGTTTGAGGTTGCAGTGAGCTATGAGTGTACTCCAGCCACATTCCAGCCATAACAGAGCAAGACCCCGTCTCCAAAAAAAAAAAAAAAAAGAAAAGAACACTGGCCGGGTGCAGTGGCCTCCAAGAGGCGGGTGGCGGGAGGCTGAGGTGGGTGGATTGCCTGACCTCACAGGTTCGAGACCAGCCTAAGCTGGAGCAAGACCTCATCTCTAAAAACAGCTGGATGTTGGCCAGTTCCTGTAGCCCCAGCTACTTGGGAGGCTGAGGCAAGAGGATCACTTGAGCCCAGGAGTTTGAGGTTGCTGTGAGCTATGATGCCATGGCTCTCTACCAAGGGCAACAAAGTAAGACTCTGTCTCAAAAAAAAAAAAAAAAAAGAAGAAGAATATTTTAAGGAACCCTAAAATAAGCCTATGGCACTCTATGAAGAGCTTATCACACAACCATTCTTCTTTTCTTACAGTCTGCTTCCTTTTCTAGAGAGCAGGGGTCTTTTCTGTCCTATTTCTCCTTGTGCCCTTGGCATCTAGCTCTTGGTAGGCATTCAATAAATGGTTATTTAATCTTTACTGAGTGAGTGAATAAATGAATGAATAAACATGGTAAGAATAATAAACACAATCATTAGTCCAGTAGGTTCATTTTCCACACTGGCCTTGCCATTTTGGAAAACTGAAGCCACCTACCTCTCTTCCATGTGATGGCGGGTTTGGGAGCCCCAGACACCTCACACCTCAGAATGGCTGTCATCCCATCAGTGACTGTGGTGTCCTCAGGACGCTGGGTGAATACTGGAGCTATATCTGGGTAGAGTTAAGCAATGAAATGATCAGCATATCATCCCTCAGAGATACTCAAGCCAGCCCAGTGGAGTATTCCATATGGGTTTTATAGAGCCAATCACAGAGAAAACGGCAGCAATAAAAAATAAAAACCTTTCAGGAGTGACTATAACCCTCCATCACTCGTCTCTCAGAAATTACCTATCTTTGTTTACAACCTGAAAAGAAAATGCAGTCTCCTAAAATAATGTACACACAAGCAGGAAGAGTAGGGCCTGGGAAGGACAGTTTGAGCTGGATGCTAAAAGAGGAGAGCCATTTATTTACATAAACCAAACAAACTGCTTTTGTTCTTTGAATAAAAGGAAAAAAAGCTAATTTTTGAATGTAAAATGTCATCTGTAAGACGGAACTTTCACATTTTATAGAGTCCACTCTGAAAGTCAAAATAGCCAGGTTTCAAAGACTTTACTAAAGACCAAATTCTGGGAGGTGTAATGAGCCCCAGGTGTCAGAGCACATGTTCACAGTGATCTGTGTCTCCCAAATTTGTAGAGAGGACTCACAGTGCCCAGGGCACAGCCGCTGCCTTTGCCTTCTTGGGTGAGAATCCTGGAAACCACAGCAAGTCCTGGTGACTCTGCCTCCAGATCGCATCCTGAAGCCTGCTGGTCACCTGCGACCACTGGAGTTCCAGGTCTTATTTTTCAGGGGCTCCTAACTGGTCTCAACTATTGTACTTGCTTCATGGTCCATGCGACACCAGCCTTGGGATGTCCTTTGATGACTACAGAAGACTTCATGCCCTGCCCCTGCTCCACTCAGAGCTACTAAAGCGTCCAGGCACCTGACCCTGCTTAGACCCCCATCTACTTCCCTTCCCCCAAGGCCACTTTGCTCATTGTCAGGCTCTTGGTTGGGCTCTATTCAACCTGGCCCTTCATCTGGACACACACCAAACTTGTTTTCCACGCTATGACATGCCTGTCTCCAGAATTTCATACAGCTGGCTCCTTTCTGCTTTCATGTCTCACCACAGAAAGACCCTCCCTGACCACTATGCAGGGGAGATCGTCTCAACTATGCAGCTCACTGGCCCAACCTGGCAGGTAGAAGGCACTGGGCTCCTGCTGTCTTTCTTCTCCTCCAAGACACTCTGTCCTGGAGCACAGGAGCCTCGCCTATCTTATAGCTGTGCATGTAGACCCTGACCTCTGGGGCCTAATGGAGATGTTCAATAACTCTTTGCCAAATGAGTGAACAAACATGAATTTTTACACATATTTTCCTTTCATTAAACTTATTTTATTTTTTAAAGTTATTCTAATTTGATGAAAAATTCATTTTGCAAAAGTCTATACTTACAAAAGGGATACCTTAGCATTATCATGGTAATTTATTTATTTGTTCACTCACCAAATTGCAATGGTAACCAGATTAAATAGCACTTGCATTTAAATTTCCAATCTCATCCTGATGAGCAACCTGTAACCTGAGCTTGGCTGGTTCCATTTCAAAGGAGGAGGAAACAGGCTGAGAGAGGTGAAGTGATAGATGTGGTCAGGCCGCCTTCTCTCCTCATCCTTAGGCCTCTCACTGGAGTAGAGGCTGGCAATCTACAACCTGTGGACCAAATCCAGCCTGCTGCCTATTTTTATAAATAAAGTTTTATTGGAACACAACCACTCCCATTTGCTCAGAATTGTCTGTGGATGCTTTTTCATACTGCTATAACAGAGTTGAGTGCTTACAGCAGAGACCTAAATAATTTACTGTCTAGCCCTTTGCAGAAAAAGCCTGCTGATCTCCTGCCCAGAACATCTTGGCCCATTAGTGCAAGTGGCCTTTAAATAATTCTAAGTGCTCAAAACCCAGTTTCTGGTGTAAGTACCCAATATTATTTCTACTGTTTGAATTAATATTGGTTCCTTATGCTCCAAACTGGAGACCGACTTGACCCCTGGACAAGATTCAAGGAAGTGGTCCCTAGTTTACCAAAACACATGTAGGATCTTTAAATAGTTTGTCACTCTCTTCACAAACTCTGGCTGCAAAAGCCATGTGTGCAATGGCATTGATTTGCTTTCTCAAACAGCTCTTACACCAAAGGATATCAGCATTTTGCTTCCAAAAGGGCAAACATGAAAGGTGTAATTCCATAATCACTAAATTCTACTTCATTTTAGAAGAACAATATTATACAACTACAGAAGATTAAAAAGAAAATCCACAGATACAATGAAAATCTTTATTTTTATTTTTCAAAGACAGAGTGCCAAGGTATTTCTGTTAATGGGATAATAAAAGAAACTCACAAAAGAACTATAATTGTTCAATAAAACTAAAATAGAGAATGAATATAAAAAATAGAAAAAAGATCAAAAGAAAAAGATTAGGAGTTTGCTATTCATTCAAAAGCCCTTCCAATTCCATCCAGGAAAATGGGGAATTTTTTTTTCTACTTCTCCTCAAGAAAGAAAAGGGCTTAGCACTGGTAAAAGTAAGTGAGACTCTTCCAAGAGCAGCAAGGGCCTGGGAGGGTGTATGGAGAAACAGCAGGTGTCTTCAGTCTCCTGGTCATCAGCAGAGGTTCTCTTTAGGAATCCCAGTGGGTTAGAACACACCTGAGGTGTGGCTCTCCTTCTCTGGCCACCTCTGGCCACATCATCCTGTCTGTTTACCTTGGGCGGGGGGCTAAGCAGACAGTACCATTTTCTGTGTGTGTCCCTGGGCAGAGTTTGGGAAGCTCTGGCTCTGCTGATGGGCGGTACTCACTGGTTACGTCCAAGTAGGTATGGGTCTGAATCTCCCCTCCTTCATTACTGGCAAAACACTGGAAGATTCCGGAGTCCTCTGGACACGGCTTCTGTATGCGCAGGCCTCCACTTGAGAGTACTTTGTATCGAGGATTCTGGAGCTTGCTGATGGAGACAGCATCCTTGTACCATTGGAGGGTAGGGAGAGGGACCCCTGTGTAGGAAAGGAAATAAATGTCATTTTGAAAAATTAATTCTTTACATGAGGACTGAAGCAGAACTACTTTAAAGGCTAAAATGGCAGTATTTTTATAGGCATTTTCTCATCTATTACTCCTTTCAACTACCTATAAGGAGCTTATTTCCAATCTTATCTGAAGAAATCAATACAGAGAGGTGTTAAAAGAAAGAGTGAAGGGAGCCTGGGCTGGAGTTCCTTCCAGGCCCTACCCTGAGCCTACACATGTCTGTGCTCGTGTTTGGAAAGAAAGCTATTTCAACTGTGATTGACTTCAGGATTCAGACTGAGATGGAGGCCTCTTCTGTTCTAAAGTGCCTGATTCTACCACTGTGCAGGAAGGCATGGGCACAGGGTCACCATAGGACATAGGTCACATCCCAAGTCTGCCTCTCTCTGACAATGTCAGCTTGGACAAAATACTTGATCTGTCTTTGTTTCCATTTCCTCATACATAGGTAAGGAAATACTCATGACTCCAAAAGGTTGTGAAGAGTAGACGTGTATACATCTGTACAGAATGGTTTGTGGTGAGTGCTCAATGGGCAGTGTCATTGTTCATGACTTCAGCTAATGACAATAAAATGAATGCCATCTTTTAAACATACTGTGTTGAAGGAGTTGGATATCAATGACCTTAATGTAACTCTGCTATATCAGAGGAGTCATTTATTAGGTTAAGTAACAAGCACAGAATATGGATGGAGCTGGAACATATTCTTCTTAGTAAAGTATCCCAAGAATGGAAGAAAAAATATCCAATGTACTTAGCCCTACTGTGAAACTAATTTATGGCTTTCACATGAAAGCTATAACCCAGTTACAACCTAAGAATAGGGGGAAGGGGGAAAGATAGGGGAGGGAGGGTGGAGGTGGGCAGAGGGAGGGGGATTGGCAGGATTACACCTGCAGTGCATCTTACAAGGGTATATGTGAAACTTAGTAAATGTGGAATGTAAATGTCTTAGCACAATAACTAAGAAAATGCCAGGAAGGTTATGTTAACCAGTGTGATGAAAATGTGTCAAACGGTCTATGAAACTAGTGTGTGGTGCCCCATGTTCACA